>JAEANM010008289.1:0-17106 GCA_017656035.1 Myanophis thanlyinensis | reverse complement strand
CGGCTGGAGGCTGATGGTGGCAACAGGTGGTCCCATAAGTACCCGGGTCCCAAGCCATGGAGCGCTTTAAAGATGAGGACCAACACCTTGAATTGCACCCAAAAGGCCACAGGAAGCCAGTGCAGCTCGCGCAGGAGAGGTGTTACGTGGGAGCTCCTAAGAGCTCCCGTAATTACCCGCATGGCCGCATTTTGAACCAGCTGCAGCCTCCGGATGCTCTTCAAGGGGAGCCCCATGTAGAGAGCGTTGGCATAATCCGGACAGGAAGTCACAAGGGCAGAAGTGACCGTGCGAAGAGCACCCCAATCCAGAAAGGGCCGCAACTGGGCAATCCTACGGATCTGATAAAAGGCCCCACTGGAGACGGCCGTGATATGATCTTCCAATGACAGCCCTACATCCAGGAGGACACCCAGATTGAGAGCCCCTTCCGTGGGGGACAGAGTCTCCCCCCCCACGGCCAGCAATAACTCAAGCTGGCTGTATCTGGGCGCAGGAAACCACAGCCACTCGGTCTTGGTCAGGTTGAGCTGAAGCCTGTTATGACCCATCCAGCTCCGCACGGCCTCCAGACAACAGCTCATCACTTCGACGGCTTTGTTGGGTGGCCTGGGGTGGAAATATACAGCTGTGTATCGTCTGCATATTGATGAAAACTCACCCCAAAGCCACGGATGATCTCGCCCAGTGGCTTCATATAGATGTTGAACAGCAGGGGCGAGAGCACTGACCCCTGAGGCACCCTGCATATTAGGGGTCTCGGGGTCGATCTCTGCCCCCCTGCCAACACGAATTGTGAGCGGCCGGAGAGGAAGGAGGAGAACCACCATAACACGGTGCCTCTAACTCCTAACCCCTCCAGCCGCTGCAACAGGATATCGTGGTCGATGGTCATTTTGGGGTCAGATCAGGCATATTTTTTCCAGAATCCGGATGTTTTACAGTCCAGTTTATTTTCCACTGGGATTTTACATCAGCATTAGTGTTATGCAGCTGCTATGCCAGTATCAGTGGGGGGTTCCTGGGTTTAAGCCTTCAGTTGGTAAATATGGCATATCGGCGTGTACTGGCAGTTGTGGGTTTTTTGTACACTCTGAGAAGGGCATCCTCTCATCATAAGGCTGGTGGGGCAACATGAATAATAAGAAAATAAGAAATGAAGTAATATATAAGTAATCACTAGAGGCTTTTAAGAAGAGACTGAACAGTTATGTCTGAAATAGTATAAGGGTCTCCTGCTAGGGGTTGGACTAGAAGACCTCTGAGGTCCCTTCCAACAATGATGATGGTGATGGATTTAATTTGCTTAAGCATGATGAGGTTCATATATCATCCTAAACTATGGCTGCCTTTGATGACATGCTGACCATAAGATGCATTTGTAAGTGCTGTTAACTGCCTCCCTGCCCCCATACTTTGTCCAATGATTTGGTGTCTTTCATTGAGTTTTAGTGTGTGATGAAGAGTCGCTCCCCACTGCAGGATGAACTATCGTGGACTGCAGGGGTGGAGATAAGCAGTAGACACCCCATTTTGTATTTACACCTGGTGATTCTACAGTTTTCTTGGCAAGATTTCTAAGGTGGTTTTCCATTGCTTCCTTCTTGGGCCTGAGAGAAAGTGACTGGCCCAAAGTCACCCAGCTAACTTCATGCCTAAAGCAGGAATGGAACTCTCAGTCTTCCAGTTTCTAGCTTGATGCCTTCACCTCCCACACCAAACTGACATTTATGTGACAGCAGAGTAAATTAGGAGATATCAAGGATGACGAAATTCCTCCTGTTACCCAAACTGAATTTTGTCTGGATTTAAATTTAAATTGAGTAAAGGAGAATGGAGTTTTTCTCCTGGCCACACTGACCTTCTGGGAAGGAAGCCCACCATGGGATTTGCTGCTGCAGGTGCCAACCTTGGAAACAACTGTGCATTTGGCAGGGCTCAGCCCCGCAGCCTGCCCAGAAAGTGCCAGCAAAGGGGGTCTGCGGCTGGCAGCTGCAGCATCACATAGACAGAACTCTGAGACCCATTGAAGCCACCCACACCCACACCCTTGATTGTTTCCGGGACCAGACAGGCAGATGTGGGCCAAGAAATGCATGATGGAGTAGGATAATCTCTCTTTATGAATGCAGTATATTATCCTGAACATGGCAGAATAACGCTGAATGCCTAGGAAACACAAGCTGCGCATCCTTCTTCTAGTCATGAAAACGCTACAGCTGAAATTAATTTAAAAGGCAAAACCATGCTTGCTCAAAATATTTTTTAACCTGAGTTTGAAAACAATGTTTTATTCATTTGGTCTCCCAGTTATTGGGTATTAGCAGAATTAGCTGTAAAGCATGAAATTATGGTGACAGCATTAGACGTCTTTGGTGCGTACTTTGCACTTAAGCAAGTACAACTGCCCACTGGTGTTTTGCTGTACAAATCCTTAGAAACTGTTTGTGCAAAATGCTCCCTTTTTGCTAAATGGAGGTGCTGAGAAGCATGTCCTTGAGGCACATGGGTCTCTCTTCTACCTTCCCAAGCTGGTAGGCCTTGCACTTGCGCCTCCCACCTTACCCCAGTTGGAGAAAGTGGCCTGGGCAACCACAACCACAAGCCCCCAGTCCCCCAGTGAACATCCTATGGCTGAAAGTGGACTTGGCACTGTCATCCCTCGATTCTAATCCAAGCCCCTCAATGGAGCCTTGCATTCTGTCTGTCTCTCAAGCAGCAGATCTGCTCAAATGCTGCTCCTAAAATCCTTAAGATTCCTCAGCAACTTCTCAGAGCTTCTTGATGAGATCATCAGTAAAGCTTCTTCCCTCGTAAGACCCATGCCCAACAGTTGTGCTTATAGTACTTGAGACCAAGCTTCCCCATTATAATCCTTTCTGGATATATTGGATCTCCAGTCCCATCATCCCCCTACCAGCATGCCCAACCCAGGCAAAGAGCACTCAGGAAACCTACATCCTGATCTGGAAGCTTCCTAGAGTAGCGATCTGCCTTTGGGTTATTTTTTCATGAAGCTTCTAGTATCCAGTCCTACCACTAGACCTTCGCAAGAGCTGAAAGGGGGAAAGAGCCATTGACAGAAGAGGTTGGCCGGCAACACTCAGCAGCCAGGGTGCCTGATGATTTGTGCTCAGAGGAATCAAAAGATGTTGCTTTAAAGGCACCCAAGGATGCACTAAGCTCTTCAAAACATCAGATCGGCTGCTACATGGAAAATGCTCATTCTTCAAACCTCAGCCTGAGGAAATGTTTGGCTTTGTTTGTTTCAAACCATTTCCTTGAATTGGATTCTGGCCAGATGACTTCACGATTGACCTTGGTCTAGCTCAGTTTCCTTCCTAAATTTCGATGCTCCTCTCAGAGCCATCCCAGGAGGTCCAAAAGGGCTGAGAGGGAGTTGGTGAGGGTGTGACGGAGGCCCCCTTCAACTGAGAGGATGGCGTTTCACAGTTGCAGCCACAATGGTGACTTTTCTGAGCCTTCTGGGGACATGCTGCACAGTCTCTTCTCTCCCCTGACCCCTTTGCATGGGCATCTGTACACATCTGTGCACATCTGGTTGTCCTACCTGGTAACTTTTATAGGCTATCAAAGTATTGCTGATTCTCATATTTCCCAGATTTTTATTAAATGCAGAAATGTCTGCAGAATAAACTGATTCTCAGGCTTCCTTCATCTTGGAGGACAATCAGGGAGCAAAGTTACAGCTGTTGCCAGCATGCTGAGAGTGAGGACACAATCCCTAGCAAAGATTGGAAAAGAGTTTTCTTTGCCTTGGACCTTAGAGACTACTGCCATCCAAGTAGACCATGCTGGGGTACTGGGATAGCAACATGGGCAAGGTGCTAATCTCTACTGGTATGATAAGTGATATTGTGAATTGCTGGGAAGTCATAAGAGCCCATTTTGACTATGTCAGCTGGATCATCTTTGCCAGAGCTGCTCTTGCTCCTGCTGGCCTGGGGACGCCGTAGGGCTGCAAGTTCTGTTGCCTCTCTAGGAGTTGCCCCATCTGTGCCATTAGGTTAAAAAGGCTGCAGTGTGCTGGACTATGTTCACGAGTGCTCCTCCTTGCTCAGCTTGGCGTTGAACAAGCCCAGGAAAGCTGCTCTTCCCCTCTGAGAACTAAAAAGACATTCTCTTCTTTGAAAACAGGCTCTTTTTCTTTAGAGTGAGGACTAGTAAGCAAAATAAACTAAATTCTCCCTCATGTCCCATTCAACCCTGGAAACTGTATGAAGATGCCCATCTCAGGGTCTGGGCAGGAAGGGTGAGGGGCTCTTCAGGAATGTTTCTCTGACTTACCTTGGCTCCACCCTGCTTAGCTTTTGCCAAGGTCAATCCTCATTGCTTTAGGGGCTACCATTTTCTCTAGGTAAAATCTCTTCCACGTTAAGTTTGACTTTATTAATTTCTTCCATGTAATTTCTTGATGGAAACGAAGCAGCAGCTGGCCGTTGCTTCCTTCCAATGTGTTTTGACTTCGCAGTCTTCCTTATAGCGCTGGGATTTTTCTGGTGATCTCCCATCAAAATACTAACTTCTTCCGACACTGCTCACTTTAGGCGAGACAAGGCTGCCGAGGGGCGCCACGTGAGCATTGGAGTGCTCCCCAAAACTAATCCTCAGACACACCTCTGCTTCCCGCTTTCAAACAGAAGGTTGCGTCACTCAGAGAAGACATTAGATTTAAAATTCTCTTTCCTGAACTACGTGGTTAGTTTCTACCCAGGCTGTAATCCCCAGCAAGATGTCAGATAAAGTCACATAATAAATAAACACAATCTTGTAATGAACATTCAAAGGAGTTCAGGGTCAGGAGAGTTTTACTGGCAGAGGGATTTATGCAACATGCCCAACTACAAATTAACTGATTTCATTTGTCTGGGTGTACTTTGTATATCCAACTATGTCATTCATTTACGGGTCCATGTTACTGCTCTAAACCAGAACACTGGGTTAGTCAACTAAACAACAGTTCCCTTATCTACTGGTTAATATACAATCATCTGTCATTAAATAAGGTTTGTAAAAGAACAGAAGCACTCATTGCCTGCTCCGCATTTCATTACAATCTAGCTTCCCCTCACCCTTTACTGCTACAGAAACTTCAGGGTGACTTACTATAGGTCAGCAATTGTTTTACTAAAATGAATATTGTCAGTATTTTATATTATTGAATGGTTTCTGATAAAGGAAAAGAAGCAGAGTGATAACACTGTGGATCTTGGAAATACAGTATATATTTCTATTGTCCCAGTCATGAACGCTGACTTGATTCATAAACCAGCTAATGAAAAGCAATGAAAGAATGAATCATGGAGAATATGAAAATATTTTCTTGCAGTCAATATTTCTTATAACTGTTAGATGTGGACATGCCAATCAATTAGAATGGAAGAACAATCGGCACAACTCTGAATTGGTGTATATGCCTCAGGCAATTGCTGATTTGTGATGTAGAAGGAAGCAGTGGTGGAATTCATTTTTTTTTACTATGGGTTCTGTGGGCGTGGCTTGGGCGTGGCTGGGGGGTCATGTGACTGGGTGGGTAGTTTCTGTACTGGGCAGGACAATAAAGATTAGGTTAGAAACAACACCAGGATGTTTTTTTCCTGCCTTACTCACAGAATTAACCTTGTAAAGTGGAAAAAAACAAAAGGAGATTTCTTCTAACAACCGGTTCACCGAACTGCTTAGAAAATTTACTACCGGTTCTAGAGAACCTGCTGGAACTGGCTGAATTTCACCTCTGGAAGGAAGGGAGGGGAAACTTCTGCAGAATCAAGACTATGATTCTGTAATGTACTGTGCAGGCGCAGCCGGAGTTTCCACTCCGGTCCACCTGTGCAAACTATTGAACCAGCAGCCGATTGGCTGGCTGAACAGGCGATTCCCATTGGCTGATGCATCAGCCAATGGGAAACGCGGAAAGTGACACCACGGCAAAATATAAAAGCCGCAGCTCACTTCTTTTCCTCCAGTTACGACCGGAGCAAAAGCTCATCATGAGTTTTGCTCGCGGTTTGAAATAAATGGGACCCCTTGCGGTCATCCAAACTGACCTCGTGTCTGGAGTTTTCTTGGGCTGATTTGGACTGGGTTTTCGACTAAAACACTGGCGACGAGGGTGGGATTTTGAGGAACGATTCCCCGAACCCCAGCAACAACGAAAGACCAGAATGTCCATGGCTCATCCCAACACAGCAGCCACACCAGCCGCAGGGGTCACACCCCCAACACCAGCCACATTCGTTGCAGCCACCAACCCGTCTTCATCAAGCAGCGCCCTCCAATGTGGAGCGTTCAATCCCAAGAAGGAATCATGATCCCTATTCATGGACAAGTTCGAATTTTATCTTGTCGGCTCCAGACAGACCAGCTGCACAGACAAGGAAAAACAAGGTATCCAGATGTTCTACAAATGGCCAGTGCACTGGCATCCCTGCAAACACTGTGGGAAATCGACTGGACCGAATTAAAGAGAAGGTTGCAGGCACACTATGCCCCAACACCTTCCTCACTCTCGCGCACAGCCAAGTTCTACAAAAGAGAACAAGCTGAGGGGGAATCAGTCGCAGACTATCTCGCAAGCCTCAGAGTCCTGGCCACCGAATGCAAATTCGACACCCAACTGGAATGGATGATCCAGGACAGACTCATCCTGGGCCTCCGAGATGAAAAACTTAAAAGGAGACTGACAGCGAGACACTCATTCCCCCTAGCATCAGCAATCGAGGAAGCCCTGGCTGCAGAGGAAACCAACCCTCCCTCTAGAAGGAACCAGCCCGAAAACGTCTACCAGACAACCTCTTGGGAAGAGATGGAGGAAGACCAAGATGGTGAGGTCTACCAAGTCAGGACCACGAGGGGCCCCAAGATTGCTGCCAAGCCGTGCCAAGCCCCATGTGCTGGATGCAGTGGGAACCACACGCATGCAAACTGCCCTTTCCAACACGCAATTTGCAGTTATTGCTCAAAAAAAGGCCACATTTTCCACACCTGCCGTGCAGCGCCGCCCAGTCAGCCACAGTTTGGGGCTCCAGCTCGTGGCTCGCGAGGCGCCCCATTCAGAAGAGGGCCACCAACACTTCCAGATGGACAACCGACGTCCACAGACAACCTCGAGTTGGCTGCCTAACAATTTATGGCGATATTCAACAAACTTCAAGAGACGGAGCAGATCTTGAGGAATTCAGCACCTTGGTGAGCATCGGAGGCCAGGTCTGCAAATTACAGATTGACTCCGGCTCGCCAGTAACAATAATGTCGTGGAAATGGCTGAAACAATTGATGCCCACAGTCCAGAAGAAAAACCTCAGCCCAGCCCAGACCCCACTGTGGGACTGCCAAGGCCACCTAATTCCCTCCTGGGGCAATTCAACATCCTCGTGAACCACAACGAAGTTCACGACTACTTGCCACTGGTAGTCACAGACAAAGAATTCCCAAAATTGCTGGGCAGGAACTGGATCTGCCATCTTCACCTAACCCTGGAAGAGCCGCCATCTCTCAACAACACCACTGCCAGCCCCGGCCCCAAAGACGACATCCTTGAGGAGTTCGTGGACGTTTTCAATGGTGAGCTGGGGAAATAAAGGGGGACCCCTATATCCCTTAGCCTCGACCCCGTCATCCCTCCCATAAGACTTAAGCCCCGGAGAGTGCCATTAGCACTAAAACACAAGGTCGATGAACAATTGGACAAACTAATAGCCCGAGGCATCTTGGTGCCAGTCAACCATGCCTGGTGGGAGACCCCCATAGTCACCCCAATTAAGCCTGATGGCTCTTTGCGCATATGTGCGGACTACAAATGCTCCGTGATTAAAGCCTTACAATGGCATGCATATCCGGTGCCAGTAATCCTCCATTCCCTGGGGCAAGAAAAAATATTTGCAAAATTGGACCTGGCACAAGCTTACCAGCAATTGCCGGTAGATGAGGAAATGGCAGAGGCTCAAACTATAGTCACCCACAGGGGGGCTTTCAAGTGCACCCGCCTGCAATTTGGGATAAGCACAGCCCCTGGACTTTTTCAGTCATTAATGGAACATTTGTTGCAGGGCATCCCTGGAGTAACCCCTTACTTTGAAAATGTCCTGGTGGTCGCTGAGAACCACCGTGACCTCATAGCCAAACTGAGGACCACCCTTCAAAGATTCCGGGATGCGGGACTTAAATAAACAAAAATGTATAATTGGCGTCTCGGAAGTTGAATTTCTGGGGTTTAAAATAGATGCGGCCGGCATTCATCCAACAAAAAGTAAAACAGCAACAATTCACAATGCACCTCCCCCATCAAACAAAACTGAGCTACAAGCTTTCCTAGGATTACTTAATTTCTATAGTATGTTTTTAAGAAGGAAAGCCACGATTGCTGAACCCCTTCACAAACTATTGAATAAAGATACCCCATGGCGCTGGGGGGAGGCAGAACAAAATGTGTTCCAGACAGTAAAAACTTTACTAACATCTGACAGCGTATTAGTTCAATACAGTGAATCAACTCCGATTCAATTAACCTGTGATGCTTCACCTTATGGCGTGGGCACCGTCTTGAGCCATGTGTTCCCTGGGGGCCACACCACCCCCATTGCATTCTACTCAAGAACCCTATCTGCACCTGAAAGGAACTACAGCCAACTAGACAAGGAGGCTCTAGCGGCCATCGCGGGGATCAAACGTTTCCATGACTACCTTTATGGCCGGAAATTCACACTTGTAACTGACCATAAACCCCTGCTGGGCCTTATCGCTGGGGACAAACAAACACCCCAGGTTCTCTCCTCCCGGATGACCAGGTGGATCGAATTCCTGGCGGCATACTCGTATGTACCGGAATACCACCCGGGGGTGCAAATTGCCCACGCCGATGAGCTCAGCAGGTGCCCAGTGCCAGCCAATCCAACAGACCTGGCACCAACCCTCCCCCTGCTACTCATAGAACACATTCAGGAAAACCCACTTACGGCAGATGTCATCGCCCAAAGCACACAAAGAGACCCCACACTTGCCACCATCCTACAATGGGTTTTAAAATCACGCAAACGAGGGGAACAGTTTAAACCATATGAATGAAGGCAATCCGAACTCTCAACCCAAAGGGGCTGCCTGCTGTGGGGTCACAGAGTCCTCATACCCCCTCCACTAAGAGAACAAGCCCTCACCGCCATCCATGAGGGCCACCTGGGCATTGGGCGAATAAAATCGTTAGCAAGGAGCTATGTGTGGTGGCCCAGCCTAGACAAGGATATAGAGGACAAAGTAAAACTCTGCCTTCCTTGCCAAACATCTCATGCTGCCTCTCCGGCAGCCCCAATCTCCAACTGGGACGCCACTCAGAATCCTTGGTCCTTCATCTATATTGATTTCGCGGGACTGGTCCAGGATCAAATGTTACTCATCATTGTGGACTCCCATTCCAACTGGATCGAAGTAATACCTATGCGCTCAGCCACCACTGAAGCCACCATAGCCGCGTTACAGAAACTTTTCACAACCCACAGCCTTCCAGACGTGCTGGTATCGGACAACGGCCCCCAATTTATTGCTGTGGATTTCAACAACTTTCTCAAAAGCCTGGACATCAGACACACCACCTCTGCTCCTTACAGGCCCATGGCAAATGGACGAGCCGAACGAGCCGTTCGTACAACAAAGGAGGCGATCGACCGCATGCATTCGGGAAACTTACAGCAAAAAATAAACACATTTCTCCTGACCCAACATTCCACCCCCTCACCCGCCACCAACCGCAGCCCTGCTGAACTCCTGATGGGCCGTAAAATAAAGATTCCTCTGAGTAGGGTCCACCCGGACGACCCCCCCACACACACACTACCCTCCCTTCCTCCCCGGGGTGTGTGAGAACTTTCTTAGAGGGGGAGGGGATATATGCAAGAAACTACCCAGGCCCACACAAATGGGTACCAGGGACAATAAGCAGGGCAACCGGATCTAAATCTTACGAAATAGAACTAGCAGATGGTCGTACCTGGAGAAGGCACATAGACCAACTCCAGTCAAGACTAACATGGGGGGGCAGCCCACACTGGGAGAAGGAAACCAACACCCCCAGGGACACAGGCCATCCCGTGGAAATTCCCCATCACTTACCGGGGGCCTTCCCTAGTTTCTCAGCCGCCGAGGCCCAGCCGCCGCTGTCGCCCAGACCGTCAGCGCCGCCGCCGCCGCCGCCAAAACCATCGGGAACAGAAGAGGTCCCTGGCACGTCCTTCCATGGCGGCAGCAGTGGCTCGAATGAACGGAGCCTGCGCCGTTTGACGCGAACAAGGCAACACCCCACTTACCTAAAGGACTATGCCTGTGCAATACAGGCATCTCGAACACTCGATCTAAGAGGGGAGGGGTGTAATGTACTGCGCAGGCGCAGCCAGAGTTTCCACTCCGGTCCGCCTGTGCAAACTATTGAACCAGCAGCCAATTGGCTGCTGAACAGGCGATTCCCATTGGCTGATGGGAAGCACGGAAAGTGACACCGCGGCAAAATATAAAAGCCGCGGCTCACTTCTTTTCCTCCAGTTACGACCAGAGCAAAAGCTCATTGTGAGTTTTGCTCGTGGTTTGAAATAAACGGGACCCCTCGCGGTCATCCAAACTGACCTCGCATCTGGAGTTTTCTTGGGCCGATTTGGACCGGGTTTTCGACTAAAACAGATTCTAACCCAGTAACCAAAATCGTTAATTGATTCAAGCTAGAAGAAACTCCCGTGGAATAGACTTGCATTTTCCAGATCCAACCAAGCATGCGTATCAGCCATGCAGTTGGCAGCCACATTTTCCACTGTTGTTGCTTCTGAAACCAGTTGTGTACAATATTCCAACCATAATCCATTGATCCAAGGTCACACTCACCACTGGAAGTTTTCTTGAAGGCCAGTTGTTGCTCGGTTCCATAACAATGGCCCCTTGAGAACAGCTATTGGAAAATACAGTTATATTGCAGAAAGCATAATCAGGAAAGAAGGAGGTTTTCATACTTATATATTTATATTATTTATATTTATATATTTTTTGCATTTTAAAGTCAACCTTTACTCCTGGCAACTGCCTAGATGAGTCCATGCAGTTTTCTTACCCACCCCTTATTCTTCTTGGGCTGAATGAGAGGGCCAAAGTCCCCCAACTGGCTTCATACAGTCTAGTTCTGAGTTCTAGTTACTCAGGGTCGCCTGGTGTTGGCTGCTTAGTAGCTTAAACCACTGGACCAAACTAGCTTGTTCACTAAGTGTGGCAGGGTGATGGATTGTCATTGCAACAAATCTGTTTGCAACGTTCTTTGAATGAGTTTTGTTCAATGGCCATGAGAGCAATGTAAATACCCTTCATAGATTTTAGTTGTTGTATCTTTTCTTTTTCTTTGAGACATTTTGTTTTTTAAAAAGCTTGATAATTGGCAATGATTATTTCACCAACACTCAAAATTATTTAGTAAGTGGCCCAAAATTCTTCTTAACAATCTCAGCTTCCTCGTTTTGCTAGACCTTCTTAGTTTTCTTCTTACGTCCAAGTCAGAAAAGATCGGGGTGGGAAGAGAGGCCAAATTGAGGCCAGCTACATTTTGCAGAGAGGCTGAGCCTTCCCTCCTCTTTTTCTGGGACAGAGAACTCACTTTTAAATTCTTTTAAAGTGCAGGCATCTTTAAGATAAAATAACGTTTCTGGATGCCTTATTAAGTGAGACGTAACATCGTGCCGGTGATTTTCAGCTTCCCTGCCAGCTTCCCCACTGACTTGGCTTGTCAGAAATCAGCTGGGACGCTGGCAATAGCCACTGCCTGACCCTGGCACTGCGACACTTGTAAATGCCAGCTAGTTGCCAAACTCTCACATCACGATCATGTGACCGCAGGGACAGTCATAAGTGGAAGGACCAGTCGCAAGTCCCTTGTTTTTAGTACTGTTGTAACTTCAGACAGTCACTAAACAGATGGCTGTCGATCCAGGACGCCCTATAATGTGTTCCTTGAAACTGCACAGCCTGGTTTCAATGGAATGGATGGTGCAAAGGAGAAGGGGAAATAATTGGGGGGAGGGGGCTGAGGAGGGCACTTGCTATCCTTGTTTGCTCTTTGGACACAATCCTCTTGGGCAGAGCAGGCCCGCCATCTGGGCAGAGTCATGGAAAACAATGAACCCCATCCTCAGACTGAGGGTAGAGCTGAAAAATGCCCCTGGATCAGAAGACCACTCTCGTAATTTAATTTTATGGTATTTAGTCTGAACTTATCTGACTTTGAAATCCTTTCTGGAACAAAAGGTGAAATAGAAATCCAGGCACAGAAACTAACCTAAAACAACAGTAATTCATATTTGCATGCTGTGCCACCCAGTCTTTGCAGACAAAGCATTTGATTGCATTTCTGCTGGTTCTGGAAAAAGTTTGTCAGACATTTTTGTTTTGTACTTTTTGGGTGGTTTGGAAATCTGTCGCTGTCTCTTTTGCATCATTTTATTAAACAAGAATTCCATGATCTTGCACGATGTGGAATCAGTGTTTATTCTGGATAGAAAGACAGCACCAGGGTTGCGGACTCCATCTTGTTTTGCACCAGAAGCCCATTTGGAGCCTTGCTCTTTGCAAGGAAACGTCTCCCACCCAGGGCAAAGTTTGGCTGCTGGAAAGGTCCTTCCTCAGTTCAGGCCCCCCACCCTCCCCCGGGCAAGCCATGCTCTCAGCTCCTCTCTTACAGGAGAGAAGGAGGCTCAGCACCTGCTGGGAGGCGCTGGGTAGCCTGTGGTTGACTGAGCCCTTCTTCTCTTTGTTGGTCTCCTTGGGAGAAGATCCCTGGACCCTGCCTTCCTTTTTCTTCGGCTATCATGAAATCCAGGAGAACGGGATCAGCTGGTCTCCTTTCAGAAATTCTAAGGATAATGTTGGTATCCTAAGCAAAGGAAGAAGTTGGATGCTACCTGTGATAGATCCTGTGGCATTTTGGAGCCTCACATCCTGATGGGCTGGGATTTCATGGACCACAACATGGTCTTTTAGATGCAAGATGAATGTCCATATATCTTCTTAATCGGGGGGCGGGGGGGGGGGCAGAGAGTCGGGGGGGGGCAAATATTAACTCTGCACTTATTCTAATAAACTACAATCCACAAAATCTGCTATAATTAAGATTATTATTTTTGCCTATTCATTTTCATTGCCGTTGACTAGCATAGCCAACCTTGGAAACAGGAAAACAAAAACGAATTAAATCAAGTAACAAATGGCTCAGTTCCTGGTCCTCTTTTTTGAGAACATTTTAAAATAACCCCAAAACCCTCCTTTGGTTGGAAGGAAACAAGAAAGCTTTTTCCAACACAGAATGTCCTTCAAAAATCATTTAGTACTTTCAGATCCTGTATATTTTCAGAAATATTTGGAATTGTTGTATCATCAGAAAAACAAACAAACAAAAAACACTATCCAGTGAATTCAAATCACAAATGTTTACCAGCCTACAGTGTAGCTTCATTGGTCGTTAGGTGCTTCTCTTCTTGACCATGCCAGCAATGACACAGTGTGACAGCAAACGGGCACTGTGCTAAGACCTGAGAAAGTGTGGGAGAAACAGTGGTCAGCCCTGTCCGAGGAGCAGCCTCCCCCCCCGCATCGTTGCCCACATCCCCTTCCACTTTAACACAGATGGAGGAGCCCGCGTGGAAGGCCTCGACCAAGGCAGGCATGGAATTTGCCCAGTTGGACTTGGAGGCTGCATTGATTGTGCAAGATGGCGTTTGTTGATCCCAAAAGTGGATCCTGAATCTGCGGGAATAACGCTAGGAAGGTGAAGAGGATAGGTCTGATAAACATTTCTACTCATTCTTTTTCATTTGAAACTTGATTTCTACTACAACCTCAGTCCTCCTTTCTGTCTGCTTCTGTTAAGTTCATTTAAAGTATCAAATAGTCCAAGGGGAAGCCAAGGCCTAAATGTTCCATGGAAAATATAATAATAAAGATTCTGTTTTCAAAAGGATCACTTGGGCCAGAGAAAGGAATCTGAGGAGACCTTGGAAGGGCCCGGTTTTGGGGGTGGTGGGGTTTCTTATATCAGCGTCCTCTTGCATGAAACCAGCCTGGAAATAGACAGTAAGGGGAAATATAATTAGGAATATAATTTCCTAATGGTTTTTAAATGTTTTTCTGTTTCCGAAACAACAAAAACAGAGGAAACAGGTAATTCCCAAAAATTTATTTTTAAATGATCCGTAGGACAATTAAGAAAAACGTTTACATATTGCTGCCCGGTATAACTTCCCCAAGATAATTTCCAAAACTGCCACGTGTTGATTTTTATGTGAGACTTTGTCTCCCAGTGTATTTCACTGACTTGTAATGCACAAGCATCACAAGAAGGTGCTGCCTCCTTAAAGGCTGTGCAAAAACCAGAGGTTGAAACACCAACAGGAAATGTGCTGACTAATGTCATCTCCTGTCAGCTTTTTGTTAAAAGTTTCATTCATTGTTCTACAGTTGGCTTTAAGTTACTTTAGCTCCCTGTATTTGCAGCCAGGATCTCTTTTGAGAAGTTATTTTTTTGAGAGCACAGACCCTCTTGATGGAGATCTAATGGGCATGGCTAGGGTCCATGTTCCTGTGCACTTCCAGTAATTCTCTTGGGATTCACGGATGCTCCCTTCTCCCAGAAAACTAAAGCAGAGCCTGAAAGCAAGTATTGGTGGCAGAATGGGGGCTTTGAAACCGCTTCAGCCCTTGCCTTTGGTGCAGAAGATAGACCAATTGAGTGCCATCAATGTACAAAGCATCACTGATGAATAAGGCACATTTGAAGGTCCTTGGAGAGTCTTCAAATTAATAACAAAGCTGCCTCCAGAGTGCTCAGTTTCTAGAAAAAGAGAGTTATTTTGGGGCCACCCGAGAATCTCTTCCAGTGTCTTTGCTGGTGATTTTGAGATTCCCTTAGTTGCAGAGATGGAGGAGATGGAGCTGCATTGGGCCACACTTTTGCAGATCATTTTGAAATATTTCTGGTTTCTCTCACTTCCCAGTCTGATAAAGGATCTCAGGAGGAATTTATAAAACCCACCCGGATGCCCCGGACTGGACGTAAAAAGTGGAGATGTCATGTCCGGGCAAATGGGGGAAAGCAGCTCTGGCAAGAGGAGCATGCGCTCCATCGCGCTTAGAAATCCCGCGATGGAGGCATGCTCGTCTTGTGGGAGCAGCTTTTCCCCATCAGCAGCACCTGGGCAGTGGGAGAAGAGCCGCTACGGAGCTGTGCCCCCCCGCCCCCCCCCCGCCATCCTTGGAGCCCCGTGACTGCAAGAGGTTTCAGTACATACAAAGCATGACCCTAATCTCAGTCAGAATCACTGAATCCTAATTCTGGGCAAGCTCAGGGGAAAAATAACAGAAAGCAGATTTGCACTTGACGTCTGTTTTACTCCATCGTGCCAGACAGAAACCGTCCGTGGTGCAGAGAGGGGCAGGTGAGTTGGGGTGTTTTGTGCTCTGCCTTCAGTTAATGGTCTGGATAATAACACCCGAGCCTCTGCCGAGCTCGTGGCCCAGCAGGAATCCTGGCCCCCTTTGCTGAGCCAAGCTGATTGTGTCAGGCCATACATGGGTTTGAAATGCGGCTCTGGGACTCTCAGGTTTCGCTATGCCAAGAAACACAACGCTGAAATGGGCAGCTTTGGGATGACTAATGCACAAACACAGTGCAGTGTTGCAAGTTTTCAAGCACTTTCTGAGTGTGTTTGAGTAAACGTGGATCTGTCACCAAGGCAACAAGACACAGCAAGAGAACGCACAACCCCCTACCCCATCCCATGCCCGTGAGAAGATCTGGGAATGTGAACCAAGAGAACATCCTGCAGAGCTGCAGTTCCACTCTGATTCGGCCATGGCGATTATGAAACAAGGGGACCCGACCGATGGAGATGTCTTGTCCAGCCTGCAGGGTGCCTACCTGTTGCTGACCCCCAGACCCAGGACTTTGTTCACAGGCAAACATCGTCCAGGTTGACAGCAAATATTTGTAAGCAATGTTCTGCACTAGAATTTAGGGTGCTAATTTATAGTATTTACTATGGCAGATCTCCCCCTGCCAACAAGAAGCTCAAAAAACAAGTCCCAAATAGGCAAAGATGGAACATGGGTCTGTCTAGGACTTTCCTATCTAATTGTACCCATGAGATGCCATTTACAGCTCAGTCCTACCACTAAAGTAGTGCTGGAAATAAAGCAGGCTGATAACTGAAGTCTTGGCACATTGCAGGAATGTTTGATTTGCATTTTTCAGCATATGGGCCTTTGCTGCTTGCTCTAATCAGCTCTCTTCTAAATAAAAATTCTCAGGACTGGAAAACAAGTCCAGGAATTGCTCCCGTAACAGGCATTTGGCTCTGAAGTTTTCAAACATTGTTTGGATTAGGTGAGAAAGTCACATTTGGTTGAGTTCATTTGGAAACTCCATATGGAGGTGATTTCTCAGTCTGGTCTACATAGGGTTGACATCTGCTTTCCTTCACTGAAGATCTTCAAACAGGGTTGCATACCTATCTATTCAAAATATTCTAGCAGATCATGTACTGAGAAGGTGGACTAGATGATAGCTGAGGTTAGAATATTAGTATCAGAATAGAGCTGGAAGGAAGCAGTTGGAGGCACAAACCATAAAACTATTGTGATTTAATGGGTTGGCAGGAGTTGTATGATACCTATGGTTCTAAAGCATCTGAAGAGCATCCAGAGGCTGCAGTTGGTCCAGAATGAGGCCGCGCGGGTAATTATGGGAGCTCCTAGGAGCTCCCATGTAACACCTCTCCTGCGCAGCTGCACTGGCTTCCTGTGGCCTTCCGGATGCAATTCAAGGTGTTGGTGTTAACCTTTAAAGCGCTCCATGGCTTGGGACCCAGGTACTTATGGGACCGCCTCCAGCCAACCAGTGCGTTCCCACAGGGTTGGCCTCCTCGGGGTTCCATTGTCGGGACGATGTCGTCTGACAACCCCGAAGGTTCGGGCCTTCTCTGTGGCGGCCCCCTCCCTATGGAACGAGCTTCCCCTGGAGATCTGCACTATTACGGATCTCCAGGCTTTCCGATGCGCCCTGAAAACCCATTTATT
>JAEANM010008288.1:0-17109 GCA_017656035.1 Myanophis thanlyinensis | reverse complement strand
GTTAATTTATTTAAATTGATCTTAATGATTTGAGCGGCCGTTGTTTAATTATTTTAACTGTTCTTAATTGTATTGTACTGATGTTTTTATTGGCTGTGAACTGCCCCGAGTCCTTCGGGAGAGGGGGCAGTATATAAATCAAATAAATAAATAAATAAACACTAGCACAACTTTACAGTGCTTAATAATGTATTGTCTCAGGAATAAAATTCCATTCATATTACTATTTAAAACTAGAGCAGACAAAATTTCCACACCACCAGACAACACATATATCTTCCTTGGTGCCCTGCCATTGGCTTAGTTCGTTTAAATTTGTAATACTAATTTTCTGAACTGGATAGCCTGCACTAATAGAATTGGCCTCACACAAGCCTTCTGTTTTATTCCACTATATTTCTCCATAGTCTTTTGCCTTGGAGAACCACAGATATAACTCTGGAGAAACTATCCAGTGAAAAATGTATACCAAAGCATGCTCTAAGCCTGGGAAATAAAATAAACATTAGAAAGAAACTCAGATTATTCAGTCCTATCCTCATCAGGTACTTGAAGGGGGAAGAGGAAAACACTGGTTCTGTTCCTTAGCCTAAAATCAATAAAATATTGTTACAAATAAACTTTAGAGTCAGTTTCATGGCCTACCTTAAAGGGCTGACATCACATGCAGCATTACCTTAAAATCCTGAATGTGCTTATTAGTTTTTTTTTTTTTTTTAAAAACCATTTTAAACCTTCAATGATATTCATCTTGCAACCATAGAAAAAGTATATTGTTTAAAAATCAAAGTAGATAAGAGACAAAAAACCTTAATTAGGTTACCTCTTGCATATTTTAAAGATTAATTGTAGTCCTGAGAAACTAGATATGGATAAGTGTAAAGACAATAGTGGAAGAAAATTAATCCTTCCTTGCCTGCTTTTTTTCCAAGTTTGAGTCACCCAGTAAATGTATTTAGGGTGTCTGTTTAAAAAACATCTACAAAGAAGATAGCACAATCTTTTGTTAAGTATCACCAAGCTTGGTATTTGGCATATGTGTTCACACAACTGCCCCTTTCTGCCATGAAATCAATCAGTCTTCAGGATTGAAATAAATTCTCAAATATTGTTTTAATATGATTATGCACATATGTACATATGTCTTGCACTCTGGTTTCATCCATTGATTTGTATCTAGGTAGGGAACAAGATTCTTTATTTTGGCATGTCATAACGCATGCTAAATGCTCGTCAGTCTTCTTTCGGTTTGCCTCAAATCAGGACAACGCATATGTAATCAGAATCCCAGCAAGGGATTTTATATTCATGACAAAAACAGCAACACCCACAAAAACATATTTTACCATATTTATTTAGCTAGGTAAAAAGGTCTTATCTAAGTCACTGTCTCATAACCTTTGATGCAATTAATTTCCAGAGATAAAAGCTCCTAATACTGTCTAAATAAAATTTCTATGGGAAACTCCCTATCAGAGAAACAAGCCAGCTTAATGTTTTCCAGATTGGCCTCTCCTTCTGTTTTCATACCCTCTTTACAGTTTTGCAAATTTGCACCCAAAAAGTTGTGCAAAAACAAGAAAGGGGCCTGTAGATGGATTTTGAACATTAACTTTTGCAGCACTAAGTTAAAAATTAGAAAGTTTGCTATGTTACACTCATGTCAATTAGCATCTTTTTGTTCCATAGGCATCTCCAGAACAACTAAAGCTCACTTTCTGGCATTAAGGGAAAAAAAATAATAATAATAATGCTAAAATAATCAGCTGGGCAACTTCCCATAAAAGATTAAAAACGCCTATCGGAATTAGGAAATTTCTTCCACACATGTGGAAACGGTTTTTAAGTTCAACACTTCTAAAACAATGAGTCAAAAAGAACTTCCTGTACAAGAAGAGTAAGCCTTTCTCCCAATTGTGCCTCACACGCCTAAAAGTGAAACACTTGCTTTTATTACAGTTGATACAGAAGGTGATCAATCAACTTGGTCATCGTCAATCATGGAAGAGAAGTGAGCCAAGAGAAAGACTTCTGGGACTGGACCAACCTTCTCTGACCTGAGGTTCTCTAACACAGGGGTGTAGCTTTACTACACTCCATCAGGCAGATGCTCAGCACATCTGGAAGGCACTAGGTTGGGGAAAAAAACTGTGACCCTATTTTAGATCAGAGGCAAGAATGTACTCAAAGCTGAGCTGGACAAAAAATGTCCTTTCTTTTCTCATGTAGAAGATCAGGCTTTGTGTGCTTTTAAGAAAGCTGGTTGGTAATATTCCAGAAAAAGTAATGAACCATATTGAAAAAACAGTACAGTAAAAAATGAATGCTAAACTAGTAGTGGAAAAAGGAATGTTTTCTGTCCATATAGATTTTTTACGTGCAAAGTCTATTTCATCTCCAGAAGGTTAAGAACCAGCGTATGGTTTCCCTCCAATGTTATCTTTATGATATTAGTTGGGCGGCGAAACAGTGATTAGTTCGAAGTCTTTCACTGAAGTTCATGGATATGGATTTCTCAGGTCCTTATCCAAAATCATAACCCCTAAATTTGCTTTTGGAGGCTGATTTTTCAGAGCCTTGACAAAATTGCACAATTGATCATGGACCTTCACACTTTTCAATTGGCTCAGAGCCCATCTCCCACCTCCCAGCTCATGGTCTTTGCTGGCAGTTCATTGGCAGCTCATTCTGGCACCATAAAGAGATACAAAGAGCATTCCCTTGGCATAAATTTTGAGTGGCCAATGGCATGCATGTTACAAGATGAAATGAAAAGGAAGTAAAATTATCTGAGTACTCGACTACACAGATTGGCAAGAAAATCTCCCTTCTGACTTAGGTGGTAAGGAGGAACTGGATATATTTATGGCATCATTATAATGCACCAAAATCTACTAGACAGTACATATATGAATGCAGCATGGCAATCCCTTTCTACGCCGAAGAATATAATAGTTTGTTAAGTGGGAAATATTTCACAATCTGATATATTATATCACTAAACTGATATAATTCTGATGCAATTAACCCATAACGATAATGCAACCAAAGCTCCCTCTAATACTGGTTATTGCACCCCAGATACAGGCCTACATATATATCAAGAAAGCTAGCTGCAGATTGTGACCTTCAGATAAAGAATTCTCTTAATAATCCCAAAAGTCTTTTTCAAGGTCCAAGCATAACCAATTTAATCTCACAGCCTTAACACTAAATCATCCTTACATGCTAAAGCTTAGAAACTGGCTTTGGCCATCTGCTCTAATTCAAGCTCAATGCTTCCTATGGAAAAGAGTAAATTCTCAGCAATGAAAAAAAAACACCAAATAATTTCTGTTGAGGAGAAGAGCTCCTACATTCTACAGCCGAATGACCGGCTCTCCTTACCCATTTCAGATAGGGTTAATTGGTTGTTATTTTCTTCCTTATAGTGCAAAAGGTTCAACCCAAGAACCTTCTAATACTACATCAGACGCTTTGCATACTAGCTACATCTAGAGCTACATCAGGAGGACTCATGCTGCTCTCTAACTACAAGGTGCAGATCGCCAAAGTTGATACTCCCAGAGAGAAGTAATGTTTTTAGTGGAAAAAGGCCAAGGAACGGATCCAAAGACAACCCCCAAAATGCTTTCAAAGTTTTTGGTCAAGTATAAAACTGCAAGTCTTATGGCTTGAGAGACTGAACTGCAATTAAATGATCATGGTGCAGTCCCCTAAATTATAGCTGTTACAAGAAAATAGCATGCAAACATTGCTCCAGGCCTGGGCTTTCCAAAATTGGCAGACCACAGCCATATGCACAGTATTGCAAACCATTCCTTACCTACAGAGGCTTGCACAACCACATACAAATCTGGGGACATTTACATTGCCAACGCCTCCATGATCGCCCTGCAAAACTGCAGGAAAGGAAGGTACCGCAAGAAAGAACATTTGCACCCGGCTGACTCACAAGAGTGAGGCTGTCCTAGCTTCTGTCCCAGAGGATGCAACATAGTGGCTTCCCTCTGCTTCTCCCATGTCAAGCAAGCTCTGAGGCTGATAGGTGCGGGTTGGAAATCCCCTCCTCTTGTTGCAATGGCAAAACAACACAACACACAAACCCAAATGTTGTGAACTTTTTGAAGATCTTAAAAACACGAGCACCTGATCAAAACCCCGTTAACACACTGTGCTGCTCCTTGAGAAACATCTTTGCAGAAGTGGAGATGATTTAATTGAATGGCAAAGGACTTTCCAATCTTTTCAGCTTTAGCCCTCCAGCTTCCTGTTTAGTGGGAAATAGTTGCAATCAAGAGAGGATCTCTCCAACTCCTTCTCCCACTGAGAATCTCCATTTTCTATACAGTTATCAAACTAAGAACGCCCGCATTAGGTCTAGGGGCTAAGTGGAAGCTGTGTCCTTAATCTTCAGAAATTACTGTATGTACCAAAGCCTCTCTATGCATGCTGCAGAAAACAGACGTTGTTACAAATTTTGAGAGTTTCAGAATGTTCTTCCTGCTTTATTGTAACTTGTTTTAATGCCCGCAGAACACAGACACAAGGAAGAGAATTTAGGAGGGAAGAGGAGAAAGTATCAATTTAAATGGGTGGTCCTTGTGAAAGTGACAGCTAGACAGCTACTCTATAATAAATAATCTACATACTGAAAGGACCAGGCTGGTCTTCTTGCAGTGATGCTTCCAGAAACCAGCTTCCTAGTTAGCGATGTTACTTCTTTGGCTAAGTTGGCAAAGACAGAGGCTTCCTTTTTGACTCTCCATGATATTCTCAATGGAACTGGAACTGGTCCTTTGAACACGCAGAATACATGTACCAAATCTTCTGCCAGCTTAGCAACAGAGGCTATAGGTAGCTTACGACCGCAATGGAGCCTGCCCATCATGGTTGTAAATCACAATAGTTCACCCAATCACCCAAAAGACCAATCCAATTTTACAATCACCCAAAAGACCAATCCAATTTTACAAACTTTTGGGTGGCAGCTATTAAGCAAACGCCATGGTCATAAAGCAAATGCTGCAGTCATTAAGTGAACCAATGGTTCACTATGAGTCAGTTTTGCCGAAAACTGGAAGTAAATCCTGAGTTTTGGCAAAAATATCATAAGGTGCAGTCATGTGACTCATGTGATGCTAAAAATGGAGATAAATTACCAAATTCATTACCGAACAGCCTAATGCAATTGCATGAAGATAGGGGGAAGGAGACTTCCAGCCATCAGAACTTCGGAACCAGGTTGTAAGTATCTCAGATAGGTCTATCAAAACTTCAAATGGTTGCTAAGCAACTGGTCATAAATCAAGAACTATCTATATTACCTCACACAGAACCGTTCAATTGGTGTGCAGGTAGACTTACAACAGTTCACTTAGTGTCCATTCAGAGTTACAATGGCACTGAAAAAAGTGACTTATGACCATTTTTCATACTCATAACCACTGCAGCAACCCATGGTCACGTGATTTACATGCGGATGCTTGACAACTGACTCACATTTATGACGGCTGCAGTGTCCCGGTGTCTCATGATCCCCTTTTGCAACCTTCTGACAAGTGAAGTCAATGGAGAAACCAGATTCATTTAACAACGATGTTATTAATTTAACAACTGTGGCGAGACACTTAACAAACATGGCAAGAAAAGTCATAGAATGCGGCAAAACAAATTTATCGCTTAGCAACATAAATGTTGGGCTCAATTGTGATCGTAAGTTGAGGACTACCTGTATTCAGGAAAAATGTCCCCAAACTGGTGACCAGAATTGCACAACTGCAAAACTGCCATGATTTCCAGTTAAGAAGGCCAAAAACACCAGTTTGTGAAGGGGAATTTTAGAAAAGGAAGAAACTAACTTGTTAGTAATGTCTGCCAGACACATCCACACCCTCATCGTAATCATCTTCTTCATGAGCCAAGGCTACAGGTAGTGAGCACTCATATGAAACAGGGCTATATAATGACTTTTTGTTCTGCTAAGTTGCCCTTCACAAACATATGCGCACAGAGATAAAACACAGAGCTATCTTTTCTAGATATGTTCATCAAGGCTAACCACATATTACTTTTGCTCTTTTTTGAAAATGGAAAAGCCGTTTGGTTGTTTTTTTTATGATTTGTCATTGAATTTCAGGAGAATAAGAACAGAAGGCTCCAGGGTGTGGGTTACTAATCCCTCCTGTAAAACATTATTACTGCATTGTGCAAACAGAAGCTTGCAAGGGTATCCCACTTGCCCAGATCTCTCTGCCAAATTACTATTATTGATACATCTACAACAGTCTTCACTTGAATTCAAAAGTTTTTGGTTGCAGATAACTGTTACATTTAGAGAAAGAAAGAAAACAAATATGTGGAAGTTGCTGATGAACTTGGAGGGTGAAAAGGGTGCTGGTGATAATCACATCAAGTGCTTGTTTTCTACTGCGTTTAGAGAACATTACTTAAGAATGTACTGAAAAATCATTTTATTGTTAAGCATTGGATATGCTCCAAAAGAACAGGGGATCTGCATTTAGGGACCCAGAGACATAAACTCCTTCTTGGTCCAATTACAATGTATGACTGGATGTATGACAGAAATGTCCATCAGCTCAGCCAGTACAACCAAGTTGTCTCTGCATTCTACAATTTGAGTTCCTCGCAATCTCTCTATTAAAATATATTCATATTTTGCCTCCCTCTTTCTTTCACTGGCTTGCCTCAGAGTGAGGACAAAAAAAAAGAGCTTTGCCTAAGAAAAAGGGTATTTGTTTATTCACATAGCTTTTCTTGATTTAGGAAACTGTGATAGTATTGGAGGACATCAACTTGAGATGAGCACATAATGTGAAAAACACAGCAGATAGCATAGATTAGCAGCCTTGGACATTCTGACATACAATCAATGAGCTGATAAGGTGGCAACAGGGCAAAACGATCCCTATTCTATTTTGTTCTTCCAATGTGGCTGAACCCACATACATCCAGAATTTATTTTTCTATCAGTGACAGATTAGATTTCTCCTCAATTAAACCCGCAAACTAAGTAAATTGCACAGGATCAGACATACAGTACTGATAAAAGCAACCATGGACACCACCAGAAGATATTAGAGAAGGTTTCTGATTTTAGAAATCCAGTCTGGTGCAGTGGTTAAGGCCTCAGGCTAGAAACAGAGAGTTCTATTCTGCCTTAGACACAAAGCCAGCTGGTGGATGGATCTTCGGTTGGTCACTCACTCTCAGCTCTAGGAAGGAAGCAATGGCAATACACTTCCCAAAAATCTTGCCAAGAAAACTGCAGGGACTAGTTCATAAAGAGTCAACTCAAAGACATCCGTCCTTCTCCTCACTTCTCCTTTAACACAAACAAGGTAAATCCCCACTGGTAAGGATTTGTTCCTCCATATCTCTCTTTTTCTTTCACTTTCTTTCCATTCGCCAAATGAACACTGTGCAATAGCAACTGAGTTTAGCAGTCCACATTCTCCTATAGTGTTAACATGGTCCCTCCAGCCTGCAGTTGATCTGTGAGTGCAACAAAGCTTTAAGGATTTAAGCACACAGATCTGCTATTGTCGTGTCCTGTTTGACCCAAAGATTCTCCCCATTCAAAGAAAACCCATTTTTCTCAGAGGAAGCCTGGGAGAAGAGATAAACTTTGTAACATGCCCTCAGGGTCAATATCTTTCTGCTCAAGAAACCTACTGGGGGGAAAACAAATTCCAAACTCAAACATCCTTGGCTGCAATTTTCTTCAAAGCCTTATTGCAAAGCTCTTCCAATAAGCCAGTAAACGTCTATCAGATTTCTCAGCCATTTGTGTGGCTGCAAAACACGAAGTAGGGAATTAGCTAATTTACAAATATCTGCCATTCAACAACTGATATAACAACAGTCGTAAATTAGAGGGCAATATTAATGTCCTTGGCTTTTTAAATTATTGAAATACTATGAAATTTTTGAATTGTATTTTCTTTAAACAGTATATTTAAACACCTTGTGCTATGTACCGTATGTTCTTAATCTTGTGAATTAAGAAATGTTTGGTGTTTTTAAGAGAATTATGGCTAATTAAAGACTGTCAACTGAGAACAGAAACTTTGGAATATTGCCCTAATACATTAAAATAATTATTTAGTAACGATCAAAATAATGAATTGGACAATCATATCCAACATAATTATGACAGCTTTTAGCAGCCCATATTATTCATGGAAATACAGAAGACTGCTTTATAACAGCTCAGGCTGATTTCCATGTACCCCTGTATTGGCCTGGTTCTCATGTCACACCAAGCCATAAATTGATTTGCTTGATTTCAGCACGGCATAGGAAGCAACTCTTGTTATTGTGTTTATAGGCTATGATTTAAGATGCTTCAATGTGATGAACAAATAAACTATGCCTAAATTTACTGAATAAGCCACCATGTCTGTATTTATTGGCAGCTCCTATCCACATGATCTTTCCACTGCAATTCTTAGTCAGTGGCTAATCTAGATCGATACCCAAGTCTTTATAACGTAAAACATATGAGTTATACTGAAGCCCTCTCACTACTTAGTTCTGCTTAGTCAAGAATGAGATATATTACCAACAAAATCTTGTATAGTAATCTACCATGATCCAGCACATTTTTATATTTTTAGAATGTCTTCTTCAATACGGTACCTGCACAAGGGTATATTTTGTATGCTACTGGATAAATACAAAGTATGTACACTTGTCTTCCAAGTCATTCCTGACTCCTAATGACTTCCCAGACAAGTCCCTATATTGTTCTTGACAAGATTTTTAAGAAGTTATTTGCCATTGTCTGTTCCCTAGGGCAGAGAGAGAGTGACTGGCCTAAGGTCATCCAGCCAGTTTCATGTCTAAGATAGCACTAGAACTCACAGTCTCTTGTCTTCTAGCCTAGAATCATATTCTGTGCCCCAAACTACTGTTTCAGAATACCTTTAAGCAACTTTAAAAACCAATAGCTCATCCCAGTTCCCCAATCAAAAACTTGTATCTCAATCTTGTGCATTTTTATATAAAAGTCCAGTCTCATTTAGATGAATCGGACTTGTTTTCCACAAGGATTGTAGTTTTAGAAATAAATGTAATTAAAAATATACTTCAAAAGCTAATAAATTATTATCCCAGCAGGGCTAAGCTTGTTGCAGCTGTGTGCCAAACAGCTGTTTTGTGGGTAAAGCTTTTCCATCACCATATTTCCAGAGGCTGGAAAAAGTTTTCTCTCCAAAATATCTACAGTTGTTGCACAAACACCCTGGTTTTGGAGGGTGAGGAGGGGAAGCTGGCAATTCTAATTGAAATGCATAAGCACAGTACTGCTATGAAAAAAACAGCTATTGCTTTCTAAGCCAGAAGATGCCAAAGCTAAAAGTGGACACGAGAGCCTCGGCAGACAAAATTCAGCAAATCTTTTGAAACATTTGCCCCAACAGTATGGTCAATACTCATCCTTAAAGAAGCATTGCCTTCCTTGACTCTACCAGCCAATGGTAAAACAGTAAGGGAAAAATTACCTTCTACTTAAAAAAAAGATGAGCAAATACATTTTGATCCACTGAGAATAAAAATCAGCATTCACGGTTAAAAGATAAAAGGCTTGCCATGCTAGAATTTTATCCACCCAGCAATTCTAATAACATCTCCTATCCTAAAATTACTCCACATAATCTAGCCCAGATGTTGGTACTTGCCATGCCAACATGTCCTTCTCTGCATTCACAAAGCCTTTTAAGCAATGTTTTAGCTAATAAGGATTAGCAAAAGCAAACAAACAAACAAAAATGGTCTGGATTCACATTTTTGTCTTGCTTAAAGTAGGAATCCCCAGTTAATTACTGTGAATGTCCTGAATGGAAGAGAGGCTGTTTAAAGCAGGGGTCTCCAAACTTGGCAACTTTAAGATTTGTGGACTTCAACTCCCAGAATGCCTCAGCCAGCCATGCTCAGCCACATCCAGATTCTACTCCAACCCTAGCTTTGCTATTCGCTTTCAGCCCAATCTACTAAACAGAGTTGTTGTGAGCAAAAATTGGAGAAGGAAGCATTATATCCATCTTCAGCTCCTAAATGAAAGACAGGATATTTATCTAATTAAATGAATGCAGGTAGTCTTCGACTTGCAACAATTTGTTTAGTGACCATTTTAAGTTACAACAGCACTGAAAGATGTGACTTATGACCAGTTTTCACACCTATGTCACCATTGCAGCATCCCCATGTTCACAAAATCAAAATTGAGATGCTTTGCAATTGGCACATATTTATGATGGTTACAGTGTCCTGACAGAACAATCAACCAATGGAACAGCTTGCCTTCAAAAGTTGTGGGAATCACTGGAAGCTTTCAAGAAGAGACTGGACTGCTATCTGTCAGAAATGGTGTAGGTCAGGGTCTCCGGCTTGGGCAGGAGGGTGGACTAGATGACCTACGAAGTCCCTTCCAACTCTGTTATTCTATGCACAAAGGGGGTCATTTGATCAATTTGTGTCTTTCTGACAAGCAAAGTCATTGAGGAATCCAGATTCACTCAACACCCAAGATGTTAACATCTGCAGTAATTCACTTAGCAATTGTAGCAAGAAAGGTTGTACAAAGTGGCAAATCTCACCTAACAACTGTCTCACTTAGCAACAAAAATTCTGGGCTCAATTGTGGTCATAAGTTGAGAAGTACCCATGAAGAAATTCCTGTCCAGAGCATGCAAAGTTGTTTAAAACTACAGTACAGTGGAGCATTAACAACAGATATGGCCCCAAGAATAAACCTTAAAATCATCATTAATCTTTTGTTATCTAAAAAGCATCTTACGTTGAATCACCAAACCACAAAAGCCAATATCATCCCAAAATTATCTACTGGTGGGATGTTTGACTATTTAGCTGGTTGTATTTGTAATTGTCTCTAGAGGAGTATTTATCACCACCTCGGGCATAGTGTTGTCACAGCACTGTTCTACATACTTTCATCCCACACATAACGCCTTCCTGAAAAAATGGGTTTAAACCTCCCTTGTCATTTTACCTAGCAATTGTAAATAGGGTATCTAATTGTTCATTCCCCTTTTAGCTTATGTGGAGTAAATGCAATTAAATTTATTGTGACATATTTCCAAAGAAGTGGACCCAGAGTTCTAGTTTAATCTATTGAGTCCACACAACCAGAATTGCCCAGGGAGATACAGAAAAGCCAGGCACCTTCCTGAACATAGAACCTGGGATTTTCAGGAACCGTAGCATGAAGTTAGAATGTAACTGGTAAAGCCATTATGATCTAACAATCCACATGAACCAAATTGCAACATTTTGTAGTTTTTGCTGCTCTAGTTTAAAAATAGTGAAGAATTGCTGTTAAGTAAGAAGTCAGTCCCTGAAGTTTAAGAGCATTTATCAAGATCTAAACATAGTAAGAGTGACATAGTTCAGATGCTTTCAAATCAAACCTACAATCATAGCCAAGAACTCAAGTGCATAATAATTGTGTAATAGTAAATAACATGCTAACATAATGCAATTGCTTTGGTCACTTATCTAGATATGTAAGCGGGGTAATGCAATCAAAATAAAGGACCAATCAGCTTATGTAAATTACCACAGGCTAGCTAAACTGATCCTATGCTTATTTTAAAGATTAGGTTTCCCCTAAAAGTTGGCACCCTGTAAACTGATAATAACCTTCAATATCTTGGTAGATAGGAGTTGCAGCCCACCGCCCACTCTGCAACACCTTGATTCCAGAACAACTGCACATGGCTCAGTTGCACTAAGGCCGGGAGTAACCAGCCTGCAACTGGCACTGCAACCTCCCCCACCCCAGCCCCACCCCCACCCCCAGCGCTGCTCCAAAAGTCTGCAATCCTATTTAGGAGTAGAACTTAAATGTGCAGAATTACCTCGCGATCTATCCAGGTCAGATCGTTCGGGGAGGAGGGGGGAGAGAAGAAGAGGGGAAACCCTTCCAGAGAAGATGCGCCGACGGCGGGATCTGACGGCACCGTACCCACTGCCCGAAAGCACATGCGCCGAGTTCGCAGGACGCGCTTAGCCAGAGTTTATTTTAAACCACGATTTACCGAATAACACACGCACATAACACACACACACACACACACCAAAAAAACCACAACTACATTCCCACAACGCGAGGAAAGCGACCCCAAAGAAGCGCAGGGCGCAACGCGCGATCCTAGCCGCGTTCTGACACGCCGGGGAAGCTGTCAAAGCGTCCAGGGGTTTAGTTGGGAGGCTTTTCAAGCTTCTTCGTCCGGAGTTCGTGAAGAAGCGAGACAAAGCGACTTCGGGGGGTGGGTGGAAGGGCCGAGATCTCCTTCCTAACCTCTCGTGGGAGGGGAGGGGGGGAGGGGAACCCTGCCCTGCAGCCCGAACCCCCTTTTCTATTGCGCCCAGCACAGCCAAGAAAAAACCCTTCCGCTCGTTAGCTACAAATCTCGGCGTTTTGACAACACGTCCGCTCACCCCTTCGGGTCCGCGCGTGGGCACGGGGGGGAGGACACGCGCGTTTGGGCTGTCCGCGAGCGGTCCGGGAAAGAAGCGAAAGGGATCATCCCGGAGCAAGCCTTTGCCCCCCCCCCCGCCCCGCCGCCGCCACTTCTCCCCAAACAATCCCCAGCATCCTTCTCACCACGCAGGCTTGGAAAGCGGGGATTCCCTTCCGAGGAGTCTCTGGCCAGCTTTCCCTCGCGGGCGCAGGAACCAGAGCAGAACCTGCTCCCCTCGCCTCCTCCTCCTCTTTCTCCTCCTCCTCAGAGATCTGTCAAGGCAGAAGTTCGGAATCGGGGGAAGCTTTGCTTCCTGCAAACTTTTTTTTTTCCTCCCCTCCGCTGCGCTTCCACGCGCAGCAGCGTCGCCCTCCGCCTCCTGCTTCGCCTGGTGGGGAGGGGAAGAAAGGGGGGGGAGCACCGGACAGGGAAACGCCAACGCTCGGATGCTCAGTTGGACGCTCCAATGGAGCAGAGGTGCGGGGGGGGGAGGGAGGGAGAGAGAGAGAGGGGCCGTCCGGGTCGAGCGCCAAGATAGACGCACAGAGTTCCCCCCCCCTCCCCTCGTGCTAGGAAAGAAACATTCCCTGTCCCGGGGGGGGGGGCGAAGCGAGGACGGAGGATTCGCGCACGGGCCCGTCAATCAGAGTGTCCCGAGCCTCCTATTGGCCGGAGGGCGGGGTTTGGGGAGATGATGGACAGCCAGAGCGTTGTGGGGTGTTGTTTTTTTTTTCCCGAAGGAACCGCCTCCTTCCTCTAGCTGAGCTCCGGATTCCTCGCTTCCCTTTGAGGAGTCGTCGGAGCGCGATGCGGGGCTGCGAAGCTGGTTGACTCGCGGTCGCTTGACCCGGATCCCGCATTTTTTTTTTTTTATTTTTTTTTGCGGGAGGCAAAACTTTCAGGGGTTTTTGATCCAGTTTCGTCCTGAGGTTCGCCGAGCCGAGAGCACTTTCCCCTCCAAGCAATGTTGCGTTCACTTTTTTAGACCTGGCGAGCCGAGTTTAGTTTTCTCCTAGTTCTGACGTTAATGCCGAGATCAATATTATTAACAGGGCGTATTAAAAAAACAACAACACGATCGGCTCCTCCGATCTTTCTTTTTTAATCGGATTGATTGGCTGCGGCTTTTGACTCTCATCTAGCCATTTCTCCCCTCCCCCCGTTTTCCGTAAGCATGTCTAAACCTACCACTTGAAGATAGGTGCAGCTGATCAGATAGACTTCTACTGCTAGTAGCCGACCTGCTTAAGGATAATAGGTGTTAAGAGTCCGAAGTGTTTGGAGAGCGACAGGCTGTAGAGATTTGTAATAAACGCGCGCTTTTTTTTTTTCTAAAAAAAAAAAAGTTAAGTTCTTGAAGCGTTTTACTTGCAACCCAAGTAAAGTACAGTAGCTTCTGGAAATCATTTTTTGTTTCTGTGCCTTTAAAAGAAAGTCCTCGGCGATCCGACTGTTGCTGACATTGGAATTCAAAACGTCTTTGTTGGAGCTGCATCATGCCTGTGCAGCAGCAAGATTATGTATGTTTACTGAAGATTAAATTTCACTCTGTTCAATAGCACTTGCTTGGAAGTGTGCTGGAGGGATTGCTGGTTTAAACCAACACCAACATCAGGATTGAAAAGGATTGTCATTCCAGCAAAGTTGCGCAAGTTTTCTTCTCCAAACAGGAACTGCAGGCAACTAAATATTCAAACCATGCACAGATGGATTTTATACGAATGTGCAGTTGTGACCGCAAGCATTTATAAAGTGGTTAATTTTGCTATATTCTGACATGTACACACACATGTTAAAATTATGAAATTCTTACCTAGTGAGAAGAAAGTCGAGGAGCGATTCCAAGCACAAATGGAACTCCAGAAATGAATCCTTTAGGATGGATTGCATACTTTTAATTGCATTTGGGCCCTTCCCCTTCCGTCCCTCCCCCTCATTAAAAAATCAAGGACAAACAAGATTTCTAAAGGCTGATTTGCCACCACAGACCCTCCCCTGATTCATGACCATCTGGAGATGAACAAGGACTCTTTTAGGTTTGCCACTACTGAAGTTCCTCTGAAAGTGTGGGTCTAGTTATGTCTGAGTAAGAATGTATTCCAGAAACAGCATTTGGAAACTCATAGTGGGCCAAAAGGTAGAGGAGGTATGAAGTATACTGTAGAGCAGGGGTGTCAAACTCAAGGCCGAGGGGCTGGATCCGGCCTGCAGGGTGCTTAGATCTGGCCTGCAGGGCCACCATGAAAACAGCGAAGGGCCGGCCTGCGGTGCCTCTGCCAGTGAAAATGGAACTCCATTTTTGCTGGCAGGGGGTTGCAGGAGGCTGTCACAGGCAAAAACAGAGCTCAGGATCCTCTTTTCACTGGCGGAGCACTTGGGCCACCACAGGTGCCCCCAACACGAGTGACGTTGAGCTGGCCGTGCCCACCCTGGCCCCTCTGAGGTCAAACACAACCCTGATGTGGCCTTCAATGAAATCGAGTTTGACACCCGTGCTGTACAGCAACTTCCGGTTTCTCTCTATCCAAATGCTCCTGCTGGATTCCATCACCACCCCATCCAAATGCTCTTCTGGGCTTCCTGTTCCAACACTGCTAGTTAGTTAGCTACTTCGAAGTTCAGAGATGATGAATAGGACTGCACAGCTTCAGACTAGATCAAATGTCATCCAGAAAGGGGGTAAATATTTTTGGACACTTCCCTGGATAAATACTACTGCAACTAGCAGTCAGTAATGTAAATTGTATATATAACTGGTTTTTCCTTGACACACTGCTTTTTGTTTGCAAAGAGGGACGAGATTTATTTGGTTGGTCAAAAGGGGCAGGGAACAGACAGCATTGCAAACCCACAGTATGAACTGAGATTAAACACTGTCACCTAATTGTCCTGTTCCTGCAAACTAAAATCTCAAGGAGAAGTCTGTGCATGACTTGAAAGTAAACCTCCAGAGTTCAGGTGACCAGTCTTGTAGCCTGCGTTGGTACAATTCCTTGAAGGTTAGCATATTCATGATAGACCAACTGAGATATTGACTCCTTGTACTGAGGGGTCCTTGGTGCACTCTGAGCTTGCTTCTTTTCTTGTAGATATTTCATTACCCTAACTAGGTAATGGCATCAGTGCTCCTTGTATTTCCATTGATACACTGTTTTAAGGGGTATGTATCAGGAGACAATCTCCAAATGGAGATTGGATCTTAAATATTTCAGGCCCATATCAATTTCTTCCTTATAATGCCAGTCAGTGTTCAGGAGGCAGTGAAATGTTTTCAGTGCACCTCATGGTTAAATAAGCAAGCATTTATCCAGTGAAAAATGATAAACTTTAAAATAGCAATAACACTTAGACTTCTACATCACTTCACAGTGCTTTACAGCCCTCTAAGCAGTTTGCAGAGTCAGTTCCTGGCCCCCAACAATCTGGGTCCTCATTTTCCTGACCTTGGAAGGATGGAAGGCTGAGTCAACCTTGAGCTAGTCCGGATCGAAACTGCTGACAGCCGGCAGTCAGCAGAAATAGCCTACAGTACTGCATTCTAACCACTGCACCACCACAGCTCTTATTCTAACCAGGTTTTTGTTTCCAGGGCATACATACATAAAGTAATATGGGGGAGGGGGGAATCCTTATTGTCAGGGGCAGCTTATAATAATAATAATAATAATATTTTTCCCCTTCTGGTCAGTTCATCCCTTTCCTATTTTAACTGATACATGACAATAACTTGCAAATGCTAAAATTGCTTTTGACTTGCTCTGCCCTGGCAGTTTCCTTCTTTGCAGCAGATGGATCACTTTGACCATCCCAACTAAGCCATCCAGATGCAGCCAGTCCTGAGCAGTTCTTCCCAGAAAGGAACAAGTCATACCACAAACAGAAAGTTCTTGGGCAGTTGCCCAGGTGGGATAATTTTAAAGAGCTAGACATCAGGATGGGCCTCAACACAAGTTGTAACTCTAGAAGAAAGACACAACGTTAAATGAACATTGGAAAAAAAAGTGATTTTTTTTAAACAAAAAACAGTGATTATCACCCAATACCCTTGAAGTCAAGTAAGAATACAAGCCAAAATTCTTTCTTTTAATAGAGGGGGGAGTTTTCTGTAGCTAATCATTTCCAAGCTGACTCATGTTAAGAGAATGACTCACTTTATTTTGCAACAATGAAGGAGCATGCTGGTCAGGAGCAATGCTGTCTTGTAAGTAGAAAGTTTCACTGCCAAGCAGATTCCAGAATGAGTTCCTTTTTTTTTCATCCTAACATTAAATTAAATTCTAAGCCTGTTTTAACTTGCATAGCCACATTTTATAACAACAAATTCATTATATATTACATAATATACAACAGGATAGGTATACACACAGAGAAAATGTGTGTGTGTGTACAAATTATAAGTGGGGACTGGCCATTCAGATTTTTGTAGCCCATGTCTGGTGATCCTAACGTATTGATGAGAATTTCATAGTTTGCTTTTTAAGGGAAGCACATGACTTTGTGATTGGAACAGGGATATGGTGTATGTGAAATTAAAAATCCCTCTGTGTGACAAAGCTCCCTCAGAACACACAAGGCACTTTTAATCACAAAATGTAAAGATGAT
>JAEANM010008287.1:0-17111 GCA_017656035.1 Myanophis thanlyinensis | reverse complement strand
CACACACACACACACACATACACATAGGTTAATAGTTTTTACTGCTGGTATTTTAAAAATTCAGGGAGATATAGATATATATATATAATATCCAAATATTTTAGTTTGAAAGCCTGTTTTAAGAACATCAATCAGTTTGCCAGTCCTCTTTCTCAGCTATTTCTCCCCAGAAAGAGGCAGTTAAGGAACTAAAATTACTGTATCTATTTTATTCTATGTGTACAGCTTACATATGCAAAATTACATGGAAGCTCTTCTATACTGAATGACTTTCCAATTAAATTCTTTTGTTTTATGAAAATCACCAATTAGCACCAATTAATTTTTTCTCCAAAAGTAGACATCACCGTAATGAAAAAACAAGCATCTAAATGGGATTTTTTTTTTTAAATTTTATGATAGTCACCTTTAATAAATCCTATTTTTCATTTTAGCTTTTTGGGAGAGGGAGGTTATGAGAATAAATAGAGTTTGAATCAGAAGACCACTAGGAATATTTTTGTGCCACAGGAATGAAAGATTTTCATTCCTGATTATATGTAAATAGAAATACTGGCCCATGAATAATGGGCAGACAACATTCATGTTCTAATTGAATATTCTGCAGAATTGGAGATAAGAAAAACCTAAAGATGATGATTTCCAGGGCTACAAGAGGTAAGCATTCATGTAAGATTATATACAAAAAGCATATTCTTTATGGAGAAGCCATTAATTTCATTATCCTGAATAGATATGTATCAAATCATATTCCAATAATATACAGTCAACAACAGCATGTCAAACATAAATTATGAAAAATTTAACTTGCTAGCTTTCCCTCATGAATACTGAATTCTTTTATCTATCTTTTACAGGATACAGGCATGGTGCAGAATTCTACCATTTTTCTACATTTAAAAACTACAATAAAATTCTGCCTTCTTCAAGCTTTCGTAATCCAGTCTATGTAGTTTTACTGTATTGCTGACATTTTTAGCAATACAGCTTGTGATTTTTCAACTCTATTGCTATTATCTCTACTAATGCAACTCTTAATATAGTAGAGGGAAAACACATATTTATCCAGAAAATATAGCTTGTCATCCTTGTGCTTTACATGTTGCAGGACAATACATATTTGTATTTCTACTTATATTTCACAATTAGCACCTTTGATCTGATAAATCCATTTTCTTCATAACATTTTATTAAGAAATTGGTAGACACCCATTGTTTAATAAAACATCCAAACATTAAAGTCATGAGAATTGTTTTTGTAAGATTCGTAGCATCTCATAGAAATGTTTTATTTATGAAAGAAAGTATTGTCACCAATGCTGACAACCTAATTTTATTTCCAAAGCATAGCTCTCCCATTACAATAATTAAGGAATAAAGGGGACTGCTTATTTTAAGAAGCTGACAGATGAAAAAGTATTTATACCAAAAATGTTCAAACCAATGAAAAGCAACCCATTTTCTAAGAACAGTGTCTAACAACTATCTTCAAACATGTTACCCGTTTTCTATACTAGTGAGATAGCATTCCATGGCTAAAGATTGTTCTGCTATATCTCTGTCAGTCATAACAGTATCAGATCGGTACCTCTTATTTCTCCATAAGCAGTTTTTTTCTGTTATCTAAGCTAATTTTCTGTATTTCACAAAATCCTGTTTATATTTGCAATGTCAGGCTCTGATGTTTCAATACCTAAAATCTGTGAGTTAAAACAAATGAAAACATATTTTTAAAAATTTGGTAAAATGTGCTTAACAGAACTTCCATAGACTTTTTTATGCTGCACATTAATAACAAGTAGGCTTACTTATTAAAACATGCAAAATATAGTTCAATTATCTACACTTGTAGCAGTCATAAAACTTCAATTCTTTGGTGCAAAAAAAACCCGTAAGATGCAAACAACATTAAAATACTCAGAAGCAAGTAATATTGGAAATCCTACTGTCACATCCATTACAGAGAACAAAAATGTGATCTTTTAAGTTGATAGCCAGGGAGAAGACAGATAATTGTAATTCTAGTGTAATGTGAAAATGTCTTTCAGGAACTCCTGCTGGATATCCAACTGATTACAATAGACTAGTGACAATCACAAACTTTGCATAATAGTCATTTTATGTCTAAATGAATTAACAGTTCCTGATCGGAGGTAACTCAGATATAGGATTACCTACTTCTACCACTCTAGCTCATCAGTTCTGGAGTGCAGTAGTTAATAGTTTCATCTTCAGAAGAACTATATTTAATTTGTCTTCAGTTAGTAGGAATTGACATTCTAGCAAACAAGTCCTGAAAATGTTCTCATATCATTGTGGACAACTTCTTTGTACATAGTTATATTTTCAGTAGCCTTTTAATTTCTCAGAGGACATAGTTCAGCATGACTGAACTACTGAACTGTCAAAAGCAAAACTTGCTTGTTACTGTTCAAATGCCCTGATAAGCAAACCATGCAGATTACAATATAAAAATGGTCAAAAATTAAATAACGACCCAGTCCATAGCTGTTGTTAAATGACTTCTAATTTGGGGTTAATATCTATTATAAAATTAAAATATATGTTTATAACGAGATTATCCCATGGATAAGTGACTGCGTTGTCTCTTCAGAGGTCTCTTCAAAAACCTAGTTTTAATCATATGGCTGTTACGCATGTAATTAAAACTTCCATTAAAACAGCTGTCATTGTTTATATCTTTGATTTAAACAAGAAACTATTATTCTAAATAAAAATGCATAATATTCTTCTGACTTTATACCTAGCTAGGGCAAGCTACATTTTTTGTAAACTTTAAATGTAGAATTTTATATACTTATACTGCATTAATGATCTTTACCCATATTTGACAGTAGGACTGCTATCCCCTATTATCTACTGAAAATAGTAACATGACTTCAAAATAGCTCAGAATAAACTTGGAAGAAGCTATAGAATAGTTGAAAAAAACTTGGAAACAGTACTGAAAATCCAATGTTTACGCAGCTTTAATATTTGCTTAATAATTTTAGCATGAAATGTTTAATTTCTAAATACTAATAAAACACATAAGAGTACAAAAGCCAGTCAGATTGACAGATTTAAGTATGATCAATTAACCTAGGGAAGGTTCAAATATAATGAGTGTACTACATAAGCATCCAGGAGTTTTGTACATGTTATTGAGCATGTTTTCAGATTTTGAAAGCAGTTAAATTGAACTTGCATATACAAAAAAGCAGACTATAGTGTAAGCATGTCTAATATTGTCTTGTGTGTAAATACAGCCTTGAGCCCTTCAGTATTTTAGGTATTTAATTCTACAAATTTACTCCTAAATTCATATGACCTTTATTCCTATGCAAGGCAATTAATACACTATCCTTAATCCTAAAATTTGCCTGAAATATAATACTTGTTCTGCTTCCTGGTTTTTCCTACCTCAACAATACTTTGAAATTGTGATTAAACAATTAAGTTTTGCTGGTCTTTCATCAACTTTACAGTTAAAACATGCTCTAAATCCATCTTCTAAAATTTACGCATCCAACCAGCCACCAGCACTTCTAATGAAATTCTAAGGCTTCTTTTCTCTGAGCTACAAAAGGATAGCTTGAATAATGGCACAGGATACTGTATTATGCTTTTTTATTCAAAAGCTAGAATAGCATCAATATCCATGTCATGGTGAATCAGAACACATGTAAAATACCTTACAATAAATTAGATTCCAAAAAGGTACCAAAAAGTACAGTACAATTAACACTTCCATTACTGGAAATGTATGACACAAAACCAATACAAAATAAAAAGGTGGAAAGTGATACTGGTTCCCTAATAAGATGCATCTCATTCTGTACAACTGGAATAACGTGGTTAACTCCAACGGGCAGTCCCTAGATGCAGAAGCTGCAGCTTTAAGCAGACCCCTCAAAATCATTTCAATTTAACCTATCAATAAAATCATTAATCTTCAGCAAGGCTGAAATTTACACACCACACTCTCTAGACAACTATTATCTGTAAATATTAAACAAAGACATTTCCAGGGAAGTCTTCAGATACACATAACAGGCCATAGAAATGTATTGTAAAGTTAATTTTGGTACATAATTGTAATGTCCATCTACAGCATTAAGTACAAAACATATGCAGTAGTTTTGTGCATTAGAGCATGCCACTGCATACCTGAATACTTTTGATCAATATGGCTTGTAGTTATTCTGATGACCACGTCTTGGAGCCTTCCCATAATTTGAACTGCCTTGACCTATAAGTAAGCAATCAAATGCATTAAATTAGTATTTAGTCATGCTTGCAGGTATCTGTAGCCAGGTCCCATCCAAAATACACATATACTGAATAGTTATAGTCTTGACAGCTACATCCTATATTCAAAGTCTTTCTTCTATAGAAAGGAAAATGACCTGGAAAGCCCTGTATTTCAGAATCTGTCCATACTGGAGTACAGAATGCAATACGTACCTCTTCTTCCACCTCTTCCTCGGCCGCCCCCAGAACCAAACTGTTGCTGCTGATATACTTCTTTTGGCTGTGCTACCTTAATTTCACACTGAAAAGATTGTAATGTAAAACAGATGTTCTTAACATACAATACTATATATACATACCACAAGCAATTGGATTACAAAAATACTTTCCAAATAATGAAATCTAAGGGCAAATATTCTAGAGAACACTTCTGCTGCACAGAAGTTAACACTGTACTAGAATTTATAAGCTCTAAACTATAAGCTCAGTACCTCTGAACTGAACTGTAATCTCAAACTGCATAAACCCAATCTATATGATTAAATTTCCATACGCTAACTGAAACCAGGAAACAGGTTAAAGCAAAATTATGGTTCAGTTAACTATGGCTAAATATATCACATGAATATAGCCAAAAGTGCACCGTAGTCCTTGACTTAACAACCAATATTTAGCAGCCATTTGAAGTTACAGTGGCACTGAAAAAAGTAATTTAGGAATGGTCCTATATTATATATTATAACAATCACAGTATCCTCAATCACATGATCAAAAATCAGGAACTTGGCAACACACATATATTTATGATAGCTGTAGCATCTTGAGGTCATGTGAAGCATAGTCAATGGGAGAAAGATGGATTCATTTAATCAATCTGATTCAATCATGGCAAAAGAGGTCATAAAATCTGGCACAACTCACTTAACAAGCACACTGCTTAGCAATAGAAATTCTAGCCCCAATTGTGGTCTTAAGTCAAGGATTACCTGTGTACTCATATTTTTATCTGATAGTGCTATGAATGCCAAGCACTTGAGTTTTAAACCATTAGACACTGACTATAACCCAAAACAGGGCAATATGTGCCTCCCAAATGTTGTTGAATTACAGCATCCATCATCATTTTCATGATTACTAGAATTATTGGCAACTGAAATTTGGGAGCATCCAAAGTTCCAGCACTCTAGCTTCCCCACTATAAGCTCTGTTCTTAAATGCTTCCACATTCTACCACTATTTCATTTTGCTTTATATTCTTCTGTTTCAAGCAGTCCATAGTCTAATCAAGGAACTCACTGCTTTTGGCTAATTTACCTAGTGTTATATTACTGTTTCATGTCTTGTCATTCAAGTAATTTTCAGAAAACAGTTTAATTTCCTTACTATCAACAGGATCCAAGCAAATTAATAAAAATTAATAGGAAATTCTTATTTTAAGTCCACTGTTTAAAAAAACCTTTATCCTTCTAGCTATACTCCCAATGCAGGGCAACAACTATAGAGAAAGTAACAAAAGAAAGATACTTCCTGTTTTGAAAGAAGTTGCATTTTAAAGAGTGACTTTGAGGGCAACGGGAGTATTTCCAATGATATCACATTGGTAAGATCAGTATTTTTGCCCTACTTTGCCATTTTGGTTTATGAACAGAAAGGAAGCAAAACTAAAAATCTAGCATGTCACAGGTTCTGGAAGCTGTAAAAGGGGTCACAAAGGCCAGTTATATTGTTGATTACATAGATGACCCAGGCTGTGTGATATTCAAATAATAGTAGTATACCAGCATTATATAAATATAACTTGTGTCTCTATGCATTCCACGCTTCCTGCCTACATTATTCCCACACCCCATCAACAAATGTGATTCACATAAGACTTGTATATCAGATATTAATATTCCTTTTTGAGGGAATAATAATCTATAGGTTCTAGGTCCGAGATGCTACTGGCTGTTTTCACGAAATTGTAAATTAACTAATATACTACTTTGATATAAATGAGCTGTTTTTCCATTAATGTGCTAAACAAAGTATGTTAAATCATATTTAATGGTAGGCACTACATATTTCTCAAATTATATGTAGTTATTAAGTAAAACTTGTTTGGGATAATGTAATGAAAAGTATTATGAATCACTTTTCAAAGTTAAATAGGCAGCATATAAATTTAATTTTGTGTAGAAACAGTCCTCACTTCTGGAAAAGACGCATACACTGTAATACCATCTATAACTGCTGATGTTACTTCAAGTATTTAATTATGCAAAGGGAATTAATTTGGATATTGCTTCTAATTCTGTAGTGCAAAAACATAGATCTTATGGCTAAAAAATTATACAATAAATATACTGTGCTCATTTAGCCTGTTTCCTATAGTTTCCACATTCAAAATAAACTTGTGTAAGTCTCTTACTTTTCACCTTCCAACCACGTGCAAGATATAGGGAATGAATAGATTCCAATCCACTATACATAAGCAGAATTCCTACCTTACTACCACTGACATTGTGGAATTTTTTCTCTAGTATTTTCTTCACTGGTTCTTCTTCCTTAAATGTGATGAATACAAACCCTCTTCTTTTATTGGTCTTTGGATCCATTGGAAGTTCAATTGCTTCAATCTAAAGAAATATAATATTTCACGTTTATGGAATTATATACTACATCACCTTATTCAGTAATTCTGGTCAATATCTCTTATTTCTTCAGAGTCAATAGTCGTGTTAAAAACTGCAATTTATTAACCACTAGTAACTCAGTAGACAAAGCTACATTGATAAAATAAGGTAACAAATTGCAAACTATTATTGTACTACAACTGTGATCTGTGTAATTTGCAAATTTCATCTAACGATGACCATTTGCTGCTCTAAACAATTGAAGCTTGTTAGAATTTATTATAAACATACTATGCTTGAAAAACCACAAGGAAATACAAATAGAGAAAGTAATATAAAAATAGATTTATGATACGCAGGGGTATATGATTTGGCAACAATTTAAAGAAATGCCATAACAAATTCTAATTTAATCAAAATATAAGCATATAAATAGATATATGTATTGCACACCTGGTATACTACTGCACCTGGTATATTAATCTCTGTATAATATACCCCATATTTCTACTTACAATTACTGTGGATTAAAACAATTTGCTTTACTATTTTCAGGTTAAAGCTAGCCTGTCTACCTAAACTTGATTATATACCTCTCCAAACTCTCCAAAATATTCTCTGATTTTGTCTTCTGTTGCCTCTGGGTTAAGTCCACCAACAAATATTTTCTTCACGGGATCCTTTTTCATTGCCATTGCCTTCTTAGGGTCAATCACTCTTCCATCTAATTTGTGTTCTTTTTGCTCCAAAACCTATAAAGCAATTCAACAAATCAGGATAACAGAACATTTATAACATTAGTAGTAGTCTAATAATATCTCAGTCTATCATTCACCTTATCAACACTTGCTGCTTCTTTGAAGAGAATGAATCCAAAACCTCTTGATCTGCCTGTATTAGGATCCATCTTTATTGTGCAATCAGTTACTTCACCAAATTTAGTAAAGTAGTCTTTTAAGTCTTTTTTGCTTGTATCCCAACTGAGACCACCGACAAACATTTTCCTGCAACAAGAAGTAAGGCACACTGAAAAATGGCCAGTTACCATAGCAATAAAAGTAGTCCTTGATGATTTACAACCACTGGTTTAGTGATAGTTCAAAGTTACTGATCACCATTCAAAATACTTATCACCATTTTTCACATTTAAGACTATTGCAGTATCCCCATGGTCATGTGAGGGTGTATTTATGATACTTGCAGTGCCCTCATGGTCTTGTGATCACCATTTGTAACCTTCGCAGCTAGCTTCTAATAAGCAAAGTTAATGGATAAAGCTGAATGCACTTAATGACGTGATTCACTTAGCAACAGCAGTGATTCATTTAACTAGCAAAAAATATTGCAAAAAGGGGCAAAATTCAATTGCCTTATTTATTAATGAAAATTTGGGGTTCAATTGTAGCCGTAAGTTGAAGACTACCTGCATTTCATGTCTCAGTATAACTGAACTTTTATAATTTGTGATATATAGGTAATGGTTACCCTTGCACATACGTGCTAGTCATTCCCATTCTGCACTGCTCATCTCCATTTCTAAGCGGAAGAGCCAGGCGCTGTCTGATGATGATTCCGTGGTCATGTGGCCAGCATGACTAAATGCCAAATGCACAGAGTGCTATTTCCTTCCCACCAAAGTGGTCCCTATTTTTCTACTTGTATTTTTACATGCTTTCAAACTGTAAGGTTGGCAGAAGCTGAGGCAAGTAATGGGAGCTCACTCCCTTATGTAGCGCTAGGGATTTGAACCACCGACCTCGACAAGTTCAGCGTCTTAGCCACTGTGTCACCCCTTGTGATGTATAGCCTTTCATAAGTTTATATAGGTTATACCTGTGGTTCAATTGCCTTCACTCAATTTCAGGCCCTGAAGATCTTTACAATAAAAGCTAAGCAAACCAAAGTCTTTTACTAACGGGAGTCATAAAAATTAATGATTGTAAACTCAGGTTTTGAGCATACAGCCTCATCAAGTCTCAAACTTTTTAAAACAATTACCAGTTTGATTTTTTTATTATAACAGGCTGGCTTTACTGCAAACTTTATACTCAAGCCTCCTGGCATTTCAATTTGGCTGCATGTAATTATGTAAAATGATGTTTTTTATGGGAGTCCACTTCAAGTCCAGGCTTTCCCTAAGAAAATTTAATACAGCAAGAAAAACATACAAAACAGGAGATAAAATACAGTAAACAACTCAGCATCACTTTTACAAGGATTATGCTGGAGTTACCTAATCACCTAAAGAAACTAAATACATGCAATAGTATTACACATGCAATAGCTGGAGGATGTACAGTTAAATTATACTGCCAGGAAATAATTTCAGAAACATATGTTCCCACTTATTAAAGGTCTTAAGCAGCTACAGTACTTCTGACTCCCATGGAACCAGCAAGTTACTAGATATTAGGGAGAAGGAGCCATTTACCTTTTCAACTTTTAGTACAGATGCAAGAGTAGCAAGCTGTCCTCAAATGGCACACAAAGAAAAAAAAGGGGGGGTGAGGGAAGGCCTAGACTACTGCCATTTCAGGAAACCAGGAGCCTTAACCACCCCTCCTCCCCCCCCCCCCCATCACCACATGGCGCCAACAAAAGGCAGCTTCAAGAACAAAGGAGGACCGACTGCTGCAGCCCCGGTTCCGGCTCATTGTCTATTTCAACGGCAAAGACAAGGCCAAGATAAGGAAGGCCCCGCGCGCCGATCCCCCTCGGGGGAAAGAAAAATCAGGCAGGGCAAGAAAAAGCGTTAAGAACGGGATTGGAGCCGAGCCAAAGCAGCGGGTTAGGGCCTGTCACTCCTCCGAGCAGGTTGTCGCCTTGCATGGCGCCGGAAACCACAGAAAGTGGGCGGGGGCAAGCTAACGAGGCCGCCAGCCTTACCCCGCATCCTCCTCGTTCTTGCTTGCGTTGATCTGATCGCCTTCGGCTCCGTTCTGGCTGCCACTAGCTTCTGCAGAAGCTACCGATTGCGCTGCCTCCTCGCTTTCTCCTTCGCCGTCCCCCTCCTCGCCGGTCTCGGCCACCACCACCGCCGCCGCCACCACCTCTTCCTCTTCCTCCTCCTCTTCAAGCTGCTGCTCCGGCTGCAACAGCTCCTCGTCGCCGCCACTCACGGATCCCTCGGCCGCCGCCGCCGCCGCCGCTTCGTGCCCGTTTTGGGTGGCGCCAAACTGGTGCTCCACCTCGGCCATGATCCCTAGCCCAGAGAGTGCGCCGCTGCCTCGAACCTGCGTAAAGGGACAACAAACGGAAGTTCTCTCCCCGTCAGCGAGGCCTACGAAGGGGGGAAGGAAGAGGGAGAGAGGAGAGAGATGGCGCCTCCAGACGCACGGAAGGAAGGAGCGCGCGCCTCACTCGGCCTGGCCACGCGAAGCCAAGCGCCGCCTCCCCCCTCCCGTCCCGGGTTCCCGAGACTCACGTTTAAACGCCGCTCGGCTCGCCTTTCCCAGGAGGAACCGGAATCCGGTGCTTAAAGCTTCGTCGCGAACCTGCCGGTCTCTGCCGATGTCGTCAGCGGCGACAGCGGCTCCTCCCCTCCCGCGCAGTTCCTGACAGACAAACGGACACAGCAGCGCACAGCTATCGGGGAGGGGGGGGTGAAAGCACGCTCCCGCCTGGCCTCCTTTTATAGGCTTCACGGGTCGCGCGGCTACTCTGCAACAAGCCTCCCGCTTACTGGCCAAGCGCGTCGATCGCTCCTGTAGAAGCTCGGCTCCCGTTGGCTGTGAATACCCTTGCGTATTCTCGGCAACGCCTCCTTCCTAACTGCTAGCTGTGCGGCCTGCGGCTTCCTACGAGAGCGCGGAAATAGAATTGTGAAGGCCTCACATAGCTCACAAGTTATCCCCGAGTTCGCTTTGCTAAGGGCCGAAAACTCTTCGGGGATGCAAGCAGTCGCATTCCGGTTTCCGAGCATTTGGAAGTCGGCGTTGGCATAACGAGAACGAAACCTCGTTTCTTCCCTTGTCGTCCCCCTGCATAAGCGCCGGCTGATCTGACCGTCACGTAGGAGAGCGTGGAAATGAGTCTCAGGCCGTCCCCTTTCTCTGCTAAAATTATCTAGGTAACCTTGCACACCTGTGCGGGTTGCCGCTCAACCCTCCGGGAGGAAACGGTAGCCGAGAAGCGGACGTGGTTCAGGGAGCGGCTGGGACAACATCACACGTGGCTGCTAGGGGTTAATCGGGCCAGCCGAGGCAGAGCCTCGGATTTCGGCCACTTGCGGCTCCTGAGGCAGGGGTGGGGGGTGGGAGGGAGCTATCTCTTGGTGCCCGTGCTGGAGGCAGTCCGCGCCGTGGCCTTTCTGAGAGGAAGCGAGGAAGAAGAAGCAGATGGCAGACCAGTTGGGGTGTTACAAAAGAGCATATGCCATCTGTAGTGCCGCTGATAGGGTTGCACCCAGTTGTTTCGTGTCATAATGTTCGTGGAAGAGTGGAGAATTTTTGTCTCCAATTAGATAATTGGTCTAATTGTCAAAAGGACACAAACACCTCCATTCCTTTGCTCACTGAGACAGTCGTGTTGATCTCACCTCTTTAACACTTCAACCCGCAAAAAAGCAAGCTTAAGGCACAGGCCACCACTGGGAGGTGGGGAATCCTCCCCATACCAGAATGCATTTTTTTTTTTCAAATTAAATACTCAAACTCACCTCATCAACTCTTACATTAGACAATTTTTTCTTTATAATACATTCTTAAAAAATTATATGGGATGGGGTATCATTTTTACAAGCACAAGTAATAATCTAGCCAGTACATGATTCTACAGAAGTAAATACATCTAATTGCATCCAATTATTAATTGCTGAAATATAAACTAAGTGAATGACCATCATTGTAGGATTCCACATCCAAATCAAAATAAGATGACTGATGGAGTTTCGATCTTTACCCATAATTTCCAGTATTTCATCTGTCTTCAAAAGATGCAAGTACAGATAACTTAATGCATTTTTATTCTACTCATGTTTTATCTTTTCCTACTTCACCATTATTTATTTTTCATTAAAATATAAAACCTACAACTATGAAAGGCTTCTGTATCAAGTTGATTTATGACAATTCATGATGTCACTTCTACAGGACCTGCATTGATTGCCAGTCTGCTTCTGGGTGCAACTCAAAGGCTGTTTGTCATCTTTAAAACCCTTCATGGCTTGAGACCAGGTTATCTGAGGGAATGTCTCTTGCTGGTCACATCCATGCAACCCACATAAAGTAGGGAGGCAAGGAATGTTGCAACTCCTGTCCTAAGGAGGTACATCCAGTGGTGAAATGCAGCCTGGTTACACCGGATTGCAGATCTGGTAGTGGTGATTTGAAATTGGTCCCACCCACCCATTCCTGCCCTTTGGTTTCCCTATAGCAGATTTTTTTTTTCTTAATCAGCAGTTTGGCATGTATCTGGAGCCTTTCTACTTATCCTGGCTGCATCTGGTGAGTGTAAATTAGCTTTTAAGAGTTGCATGGCAGCGTGGTTGCCATGCATGTGCATGCACCGAACCGGTAGCAAAACTGATTGGATTCCACCCATGAGTACAACTGATGGGATCCAGAAGAACGGTGTTCTCCATTGCAGTTCCCTCTCTTTGGAACATCATCCCTGCAGAAATTAGATTGGCCCCTATTCTGACAGTCTTTTGTAAGACCCGGAATATTTGGTTTTGCCAGTGAGCCTGGAGAGCCAGAGTGCAATGGAGTCCATCAAATGACTTGTTTAATCCTATGTTGTCGCTGGGGAAGGAGAAACTATTGGGTTTTTTTATAATGTGTTTTTATTGTTTGTAAACCGCCTAGAATCACTATGAGTAAGTAAGTGGCTATACAATTTTTTTAAATAAATACATAAATTGAAGATCAGATCTTTAATTTTTAAAGACATTTAATACAGTTAATATGTAACTAGTATTCTGAGTGTGTCAGTACATTACAGTACATTGCATATACCTATTTCATTTATGTTATGACTTCATTCAGGAACCAAAGATAATGTACATAACACTCCCTTTTTTCCCCCACAACAACCCTGCAATGATGGTCAGACTGAAATAAAGTAACTGGCTAAAAGTTGCTTGGTGAGCTTCCCCAAAACAGTTAAGACTACAATCTGGATCTGCCTGCTATAATTGATGTGACACAGGCAACACTATGGTGGCTTACACTGAGGTTCCAGTTTGTAATGAATAGTGTGGATATCCCTGGAAGAAAAGTATAATGGCATATTCATCTAAATATGTTCAAAATGGCTTCATTATTAAGCAGGGAATCCTGAACATGGAACGGATATGATTAAGGCTGGTCTACACTTCTATCTTAATAAAAAGTTTTATTGAATGGAATGGAGTTGAGATATATGTACTGTAAGTATATGGGCTGTGAAGATAGGAGTTTTGGGGAAGTTCATGGAACAATGAATGAATCAATGGATGAATCTGCTAAGTGACATGAATGGGAAGGTGAATTGAGACAAAGGATTTAGAAAAAGTGACTGGAACATTCTGAGAGCCAAAAATAAACTCAAATGATGCCTGATATTTCCTTGGAAAATGTTATATGTTATATTTTAAACAGAATTTTTGATGTCACCAGAGAAATGATCTAGAAAGTATAAAGGTAATTTCAAATTTATGTTGAAAACAACAACAAGAGACATTTTATCATTTGATGAGTAGATAGCTAGAAAATTTTGTATTTAAATAGATACATTGTCAAGCCTAAAATGAGAATGATATGCTGGGAATTTATTTCTCTGTACTTTTTCAATTATTACTATAGTCCTTTTACTTCTGGCACATTTCTAACCAAGGTCGAGGAGTTGAGGGTTGATAGAACCAACTTGGAGGCTGTTACCTTTTTCACATGCTTTCTAAATATTTCTCATGAGAATCTTTGCTGATCTGTTGGCACCTGGTGGGAGCTGGCTACAGAAAGGAGCTTTGATACTTCTTTGACTGGATTGGTGAAAAGCTGACAGGATAATTAGTGGGGAGGAACTTTCACTTTACTTGGGTGGAGAAAGCCCGGGAATTTCAGATTCAGGATTTCTTCAGCAGTGCCAACAAAATGTCTTCAATAAAATCTTATTCTAAGGACTTTTGTCTCTTTGGAGTACTGATTGCGTTGCTGATGCTGTGTGGAACCCTGGCATACATTGGTTCAGAGAATGTTAAAAATTACAATTGAGATCAAAGATTTTTCTTTTAGGATGATAGACAAACAGTTGGGGAAAAAGTCATAGAACTACTACATGATAAGTGCGATGAGATTATGGCATGCAAAAAGATGGAAAGATTCAGCACTACTTACATTGGAGAAATGGTTGATGAAGATCATGACACTTGCTGAGGTAGCTAATTGACTTTGATCAAGAAAAGACAATATCTACATGATATGGCCAATTGAATTCTTATATCAAAGAAAAGGCAATAAAGTAAGAGGTACCAATAGAATAGAATAGAATAGAATAGAATAGAATAGAATAGAATATTATTGGCCAAGTGTGATTGGACACACACGAATTAATCTCAGTGTACATTAAAGAAAATGATACATTTGTCAGGAATCATAAGATACAACACTTAATGATAGTCATGGGATACAAATAAGCAGACATCATACTAGGAAACAATAATCAGTATAAATCTTAAGGATGCAAGCAACAAAGCTATAGTCATAGTGAGGTGGATGGGTGATGGAACAATGAGAGTAATAGTAATGCAGACTTAGTAAATAGTTAGACAGTGTTGAGGGAATTATTTGTTTAGCAGAGTGATGGCGTTTGGGAAAATATGTACATACCGGTGGAATAATGTGTATGTATGTGGAAATATATGTGGAAATGTGCCTAACCCAGGTATTTCCTGGGGTTAGGGATTTGTTTATAAGTCTGGAGATGTATTCTGTATTTGAATGTATTCTGTGTTTCTGTGCTTTGGGTGATTGTACCACTGGAGGCTCATTCAATTTTGCTGCACACATTTTGTGCATTGACAATAAAGGATTGAATTGAAAAAGGTGTTCTTGTGTCAAGTCGTTCTTGTGTGCAGTGTCCTAATGCGTCGTTTTGAGGGTAGGAGTTGAAACAATTTCTGTCCAGGATGTGACTGGTCCTTAAATATTTTCCCAGCCCTCTTTTTGACTTCAATATGATTCAGCCATATAAAGATAGTTAATGAAATAAGTATTAGGTTTTTCGGGAGGAACGTAAATTTCATTGTTCATAGAATACCACAGACAGGGCTAGGGACCAAACCTTCCTAGTGGGCAGCACCCGTATTATTTTTCTGACTTCTTGTGTTCCTCCGAATTTTTACCCACATCGGTAGCTTTGACTTTTATGTTTTAATTTTAATTAATTTAAAAATAATACACATGCCAAAATATCTACGGATGTGATAGGAGCGGTCTGCCCATAAAAAGGCTAGCGATATACCGTAAAAACTTAAGACAGAAAATGATAAAAGCGAAGCCAACGTAAGATTGGAACCTGTCCCTGCCGGCTACCGTAGACACAGTTTCCTCCTCCCCCTCCCCCGGTAGTTTAACTGGTTGTCTAGCAACCGTATTTGGTAGGAGTTAATTAGCAGGCACGTAAAGGCGATTTCTCGTTGGGGGCTGACTTTGATTGGGAAAAGTCACGGGCAAAATTGTAAAGAGAGTGTGTGTGTGTGTATGTGCTTACGAGATCCGCTTATGCCGAACCGGGCACGGGTATAATTACGGAGGGCTGCGATCCGATCCTTTTCATCAAAGGAGTAAAGCCCCCACTATATTCAACCTCATAGCTGTATTGGGTGAGTAAGGTTTCGGCGCACCATAATTACTCAGACGTTGAAATTTACCCCCCAAAATGTTTAGCTTTGTGGCAAAGAAGGAAAGGTCAGATAACTCTATTTTTCCAGATGATGTAGGAGGCGCCCTCTCTAACTTGTCGTTTTGTTCTTTTGGGAAATAGGTTAGAGTTCCCATATGATTTTTAATTTGCAAGCCAATGATGAATTTTCAGCACTGCAGTCCTAATTGTCAGCTAGAGTAAATGTGCATAATGGGTGTGATACCCTGTTTTGGCTAATGCAATGTTATTTTGGAATTATTATTCTGGAAGGTCAGATTACTGTTCTTTCATCCCCAAGCAAGAGCATATGTTAAAGATATAATAATTCTATCATTTCAGTCGGAGAAGACAACTTGAATTTTAATCTGAAAAATGGAGACTTTAATGCCCCAACCTCAAATTTATGTTGAAAGAACCTTGGCAATCATCAAGCCAGATGTTATCAACAAAGAAGTAGAAATAGAAGATATAATTCTCAGATCAGGATTTACTATTGTTCAGGTAATGCAAGAAAAATTTGGATTTCTAATCTACCTTTTTCAAAGCTATGCTTTTACAAAAGAATGACAGAAAAATATTGAGAAACAAGGCCCAATTAAATGTGATCGTGTTAGAGGAAACATATTTAGTTATGAAAACAGCTTGTAAGCTTATGTTGCAATATCAATAACATAACTGAACTGGATAGTCTTTAATTACTGACCAAAACCAGTGTAAATAAAGAAACACATATGTCTATTAGAGAATAATTTTATTATATGCTGTACACTGTACAACAATTGTGTGCATTTTGGGATGCTACAAATAATTTAAAATTTTAATAACTGTGAAATTCCAAAATCACTAACATTAATTCATACTTATTATATACCATACTCATTTAACAAATATTGTTGATACTTTAATGTTTGGTCACTTATTATGTAGAACAGCTTGAGTTGATATTTTTATAAAATATACATACGGTACTATTTTTAAAATCAAGGAACTGCCAATGCAGCAGTTCTAGAAAAAACATTGTGGCTATAGATAAGCTATTAAAGATTTCCACTAGATGTCACTCTTTCACTACTGGAAATTTTCAAATCAAAGATTTTTTGTTTTTGTAAAGTAACAATTCCATTTGACCATAAAGAATTCCAGTTCCTGATGTATTATAACATTAATTTGAATGACAAGTTTGTGGTAAACAAGGATTTCATTTTAAGACCCATATTTCCAGTAACGTGTCATACATTATATTTATATTAAGAATTGGTATTTTGAGACTGTTAAGAACCTGTAACTTGCTACAACCTCTCCTATGGCATCAGATGAACAAGAGGGAGGTCTACTGTAAATGGTTATATACTAATCAGAAAGAGCTTCATAAAAACACATTACTGTGCTTTTATAGAATAG
>JAEANM010008286.1:0-17111 GCA_017656035.1 Myanophis thanlyinensis | reverse complement strand
CTCAGGACCACAACAAGAACCATGTCTGCATCCAACTCCCACCTTCTCAACTACCCTTAACTATTTTTCTAACCCCCACTCTCCCTTCCTACCTAACTTACCTGCGATTGCATAAGCATTTCACTGCATATCGTACCATGTATGACTGTATATGTGACCAATAAATTTGAAATTGAATTGAATAGTAGGGCTAAGTCTATGTACCAGACTTAGAGATGCTTTAAGCTCAGTTTATGTTTTTTCTGCATTTAAGGCATAACACCAGGTGCTAATAGCAAGCCCTGAAGCTGAAAGCGGCTCATTGCTATCATGAGTAGCAGATAAAATTGTAAGAAAAAGTTCATACCTTGTGAGTCAGTGATAGTGTAAAATTCAAGATCAGGCAAGACAGCCTTTTCGATAAATTGCTACCAGTTGATATGCTTACCATTATTTCCCACCTCTGCGGTTCAGTGCACTATAGTAAGCAAAAGCTGGACTTGAGTGTTACATATCCTGTATCATCCATGGTAAATCGTTGGGCAAATTGTAGTGGATGTAATTTGGAAAATAAAATGAGGAAACAAGTACTTATGTATTTCAAACTGGAAATTCCAGTATTAGACTGTAATTTAATACATAGTTTGATAGCACACTCCAAACTGGACTGACTTTAATGTAATAAATATATTATAATATATGATTTTATTTGATAATTTACATTGTGTTAAGCATAATTTTTGGCATTCATTTTAACCTGAAATTTAATAAGTTTTTAATGTTTTAACATGATTATATATGTGTGTGTCTCTATGTCTGTGGAATGACTTGTTTCCCAAAGTTGTGGGTGATCCAACACTGGCGGTTTTAAAGAAGAGATTGGACAACCATTTGTCTAAAAGGGTATAGGGATTGTTGCTTGAGCTGGGATGTTGGACTAGAAGACCTCAAAGGGCCCTTCCAACTCTGTTATTCTGTTAAAACACCCTTAACTATGTACAATAAATTAACGATATATTAGAAAGCTATTATCTTCATGATGTTTTAAAATCCCTGGTTTATTCAGCAGTATTACATTTATTATTTTTTGTTTATTATATTCTCTTTAATATGTTCAATTAAAAAGACAAATCAAATATTAAAATTTTGGCTGGTGAGTGAGAGATATAGTCTGAGAGATTTGACTTTTAAGGATATGGCAAATCTAATGCATCTGGTTAATTAATCTGGTTTATATGATTCCATTTTGGGAAGGTGTTCTGACTAATGCTGTTGTAATTAAAAACAGAGAGGGAACTTTGGGCTTTCCAGTGACTCTTTTTCTATTTAATTATTAGATTTAATCTGTTTAATGGTGGATTGTTAATATATTTCAGTATATAGTATATAATATATAGTAAGATTTTATAATGCTGGTTCTTAAATATAATATATATTGAGCAGAAACAAAAATATCTTAATAATGCCAAATAGGCTATTTTCTTAATGCTTTCTCAAAGGCAAGTTTAGATTTGTCTTGGTTTTTTTTTTACAAATTAAAGATAAAAATAATATTTGAAAACAAATGAATCTTTGTAATAGCATGTTGAGCTGTATAGGGTTCCAAATTAACCATAGTTCTTACTAATAATTAAAGTGGCTTTTTAAGCACACCTGAATCAGTAAAATTTGCTAAATTCAGTGGAGGGTGCTTGAATCATGCTATATTTGATATCTAGGTGACTGGTTTGTCGATGCTTGCCATGGTGAACAAACAGGGGTCATTTGTTATTTCTTTGAGAACTGCCAACTTACCAGGAGAAAAATCTTGTCTCACCTGTTTTTAGTATCTTGTAACAAGAGCTTGCTATGTAAAAAAAATAAATAGGTGAAAATGTTTGCCTCATAAAGACCCAGTTGTCTGTATATCTGCTAATAAATAATCCTGGAATCAGATGAAGAGTTAGCAATCTCATCTGGACAGTATCTGTGTAACTAATGTAAGTGAATTGTGCTTTCCAAATCTTCTCCCATTATGTCATCCTGCCCGTTCTTAATATCAATTATAAGTGTTGGTGAATGTTCAAGGTGTTGGACTAAAAGAAAAAAGACCCGCATTCTAGTCCAGCTTCATCCGTGGAAGAACACTGAATAATCACAGTTTTTCAGCTCAGCCTATTTTCCAGGGTTGTGTTGTAGTGAAAGATAGGAGAAAGTAGCCATCCTGGCTTCCTGCCCAAAAGACAGGATACAAACCTAATAATAAACAGTTGGAGAGTGAGTGAGTCTTCTTCTCACTACTTTCAGGCTTTTTGGGGGGTGGGGCGGGATGAGAAACATAGTATTTTTAAATGTCTATGGAGATTCTCACTCATCCAGGTCATAGCTGTCCCAAAGGTGCTTTTTCAAGCGGCAACTGGATTTTCTTGTTTTTCTTTGAAGACGTTTTGCTTCTCATCCATGAAGCTTCTTACTGAAGCTGAAGAGGCTTCTTGGATGAGAAGTGAAACGTCTTCAAAGAAAAGCAAGAAAGGCCAGTTGCCTCTTGAAAAAGCACCTTTGTGCTTAGTGTTTTTAATCTGATAAGAAATGGTCTATCTCTTTCTTCCTTTCACTTGCATAAAAAGAAGCCGAATGAAGAGAAGAACAACAAGACCCAGATGGAGGTGAATTTTTGCCTACCTGCCTGCCTGCCTGCCTTGAACAGCAAGCCTCTAGACCAGGGGTGGGCAATTATGGCTCCTTCATGACTCGTGGCTCAGGAATTCTGGGAGTTGAAGTCCACGAGTCATGAAGGAGCTGTAATTGCCCACCCCTCCTGCATATCTGTTTAACAATGAAGTTACGATGGCCTCAGAAAAAACGACTTGCAACTTTGAAGTTACAAGTGTCACACCACCACTATGGTCTTGTGATTGCAGTTTGGAGCTTAGCAACCAGCTTGCATTTATGATAGCTGCAGTGTCTTGCAGTCATGTGCACATGATTTGCAAACTTCCCAGCCAACTTTCAACAAGAAAAGTCAGTTGGGGAAGCCAGATTCTCTTTAATGATGCAATTCACTTAACAACCATGTGATTCACTTAATGACTATGGAGACTTGTTTAATGGCCATGGTAAAAATAGTCATAAAATCTGGTCCAGCCACGTGATGATTTGCTTTAATCACTACATTGCTTAGCAACAAAAATTGTGGTCCCAATTGTGGTTGAACTTTGAAGACTACCTATCATGCCTTTAATTGCTTTTTTTTTTTTTACAAATTTTGCACATGTCTTCTTGCCACATATCTACCATTGAATAGTGGGCTAACGAGGCATTAATATCTTTGCTTTTTTTCTAAAAAAAAAGGAAGCAAAAATTTTGCAGCAAATTTTCTTACCATTTATTTGCGATGAAAATGGAAGCTTTTTTCCTGTTAAACTTCTGCTTTGTAGCTGTGAAAAATAATGTGATCCTAAGTATCCTTTCAGTCTGATGATGTGTATACAAGTCTATGCTGAGTAAGGAACTTCCTCAAATCTAAGCCACTGAACACAAATTGCAGGTTACCTTGAACTTATTTGTGAATCCTGTTCTGTCGAGAACAGTTAAGAAGGGAGAAAACGTACAACATAAGGTTGCCAATTGTTCGGAAAATCCTAGCTTGATGTGTTTCTGCACCAAACAGGAACATCAGCTACAGAAATGGGAGAGAGGAGCTGGTAAAATGTTGGCAAAACCTCCTGTTCCTTAAAAATAGTATTATGAGAGAAGTATACAAAAAGTGCCTGAGGGAGGTAGAGTAGTACTGTAGGCCGCCTGGTTGGCAAGTAGAATTGGGGAGGCCTTCTTGCTTGGCTTGAGAAGGTGGGATCTGGGGTGGGGAGACACCTCTGTGCGCACACACACAAAAGAGGCTGCAGGAGTTTAGATACTGTTACGTGCAAAACGGCAAATAATCATTGCTGTGCAGAAACAGGGAGCGGCTCCACAGAAGTGGAGGATGCTCATTCATTGGTGAAGGGCAAGGGCAGCAAAGAGGCATAGCGGAGCTGTGGGGCAGGGTGGGGGGTGCTGCCTGCAACACCTCTTCCTTCTCCCTGCCCTATAAACAGTCCTCCCAGCGGGCAGCCTGAGGATTTGTGATAGTGTGAGTGAAGGGGGAGGTGGACAGATTTCTTCAGTACCTCTGCTATGTAACCGTGGCTTCAGCTTGTCAGGCAGTGCAATTCAGAGGTGTTTTTTCTATGGGTGCGGTTTTTAAAGGCGATGAAAAACTTTCACTCTTGGTTTTCTCTGCATCTGAGTGTGCGTCTCCCCCTTGGTTAGTTTCTTGTTTTCTTTCCTTAGTGCCCTCCTGCCCAAGATGATCAAATGCAGGAGGGAAAATGATGCCGTGAAATCAGAGTTCAATCAGACAAGTGGCTCTCCAGTCTCTTTTTAAAAACTTGGGTGGGTTTCCACCAAATGTGTGTTATATCTGTTGCTAATGCAACACACATTTGGTCCTTAAAAGTACACCTTGTTGTATAGGAGCAGCAATCATTGTCTGTTTTTCCTCGGGTGCTGTCTTTATATGCCTGGCTGTCAAGTGTGTATTTAACACCTTATACTCACTTTTAATTCCTTCCTCAGCCTCGGTGGGTTTGCTGAGAAAAGGGGTACTTGAATTGACTTTCTAGGAATGTGGTGATGAGGACAACTCGGTGGTATTACCTTTTAAAGGAAATTGACACAGTAGGAATTTGCCAGAAGTAATACTTTTCAGGAAGGAATAACCAGGATTTCAGAGCTAAGTTGTTTGGTGATAAATAAAACAATAATATGTTCTACCCAGATGGCCTACGTGAACTTAAAAAAAAAACTTACTTCATCAGGAAAAGCAAATATTTTATTTTCCAGATTGTGTATTCAGGATGCTTTAGCAGAAATTTTGGCATTATTGGGTTTCTGGGATTTTTCCTCTATTCGTTTTTTGAAATGTTAATTTTTGTGCATCTCTATCAAGCAACAACTGTTTCAGTTCAACCTGGAACAACAATATACTTTCATCCTACTCATTGTAGAGATAATTAGACATTTATCATTAAATGCAAAGAAGGTATCAAGGACAGTTAAGCATTAATTGAATCAGCATAATCCTTTCTCTGCTGACTTGTTATTTCTTTTATGCAAAAGGGTTCATTATGTATACATTAAGGATTGAGAACCAGTATATTATCACTATTTACAGAATGCCTTTATATTTTTCTTTTTCCAAGCATAACAGTTTGGTTTTCTTTTTTATTAGAGATTAAGTAGGTGCAGCTCTTTAAACAATCTGGTTGTCTGGTGTTTGACACTAGCATTGTGACCTAAATTCTCTGTCTATACGTTCAGGATATGGTTTTGAATCCCTGTTTTGTCAGCTGAATACTGAATACAGAAGCAAGGGTTCATAATATATCTTCATGCACACTTTTACCTTACATTTAGGGGGAACTTTTTACCTTCAATATGAAGAACAGCTGATAGTCAGAATAATAGAATAACTGAATTGGAAGGCATGTTGGAGTCTTCTAGCCCTGTTTCCTGTTCAAGCAGGAAAATCACCTTCATGAGAAGGATTTGTGAAATTAAGGGGAATGAATTATACAATATATAATTGTATAATAGTATAGGGGATGTAAATCTGTGTGTGTGTGTGTGTGTGTGTATGTATGTATGTATGTATGTATGAAGAACAAGCTAAAAATTAACCATCTGCATGAGGCATTTAGAAATAACACTTGGATTCAACAAGGCCGTAAAGATTGTATACACATTGCGCGACTTCTCACCATCTTGTGTGGCTGTGCCAAAGATTCACTCTTTTGGAAAGAATCTCACTTTTGGTGCTGAAGTATTTTTTGACTTGGTGAATGAATGCAATATGTTAACACTCCTGTAAACCCAAGAATTGCTTGACTGCCCCTTGCCCTGCCTGCTTCGTACTGGCTGACAAGGTACCATTGTTTGTTCTGCAAACACAGGGCAATGTTTGTTTCCAAGGTGACTAGTTCTATTGCTGCTGTGTAGGGAAGGGGGAAAAAGTTGGTTTAAACACCTGGGAGCATCTTGCTTTAAGTGGAGAAATGGGGGAGAGAGAGCAGGAAAAAAAGAAAAACTTTTTCCCACCACTGTTTAGACTCCAGATTATTTCTTTTTAACTTCTGTGATCTAGTAGTCTCACATAAATAAAAGCAACGATGAAGGCGGGTGTATATTTATGTTATCTTAATAGAAAGTATAAAAGACCATTTTACTGGATTGGTAGTGCAAAATATGATGGCGTTCAGTGTACAGTGTTTTCATTCTTCACAGTTCTTTTGGATGAGAAACAGTTCCTTTATGGGAATATCCTCAGCAGTTGCATGAAGTGCTGATCAGTGTATAAAGTTATGCTGAATGTATTATGTGAATAATTTGAGTTGGGCCTTCTCTTTTGCTGTTCTTGCTTAGCAGCTGACGGTGCCAGTGAGATATGGATGAAGAATTCAATAATTTTGTGACCCTGATCCTTGATCTTTGGCTTGTATCTTTGATGTTTTTACTAGGATGGCAACATGATACACATTGCAAAATGCAGTGTTTGTACCTTAAAGCCATGTTCATGTGCAGCTTAAAATGCAATATTTCAAAGTGATGGATGTAGCACTTGATGCCTCTTTATAGCAGCGACCTTGTATTGATTTGGACCATGGGACCATCTGATCCAGTATTGGTCACCGTTAATGTGTTGCAGGATCCAATCTGATTCGATTACAGGGACCAAAGGTTTATTCTTAAAAGCTTTTGGGCTCATGCTGGAGTTCATCCCCATGCAACTTTTCTCTCTCTCTCTCTCTAATATGTGCACTGGGCTATTCTACATGTTGTATTGATATCGTGCTTTGTTGTGTGTAATGTGTGTGGCTCACTAGAGTTTAGGGAAGGAGTTTTTGCAGCCTCACTTGGGAATTCTGAGAATATAATTTGGGATCTGCACCTGAAATATGAGCCTGTGATTAAACCTCTATACAGACAACTGTTTCTTGTTCACTTGCAGGCATATGATGAGTGCTGTCATTTCTCATTTTCCTTTGACATAATTATCTACAATAAAAAAAGAGTTGCACATATTTGTTATTGGGTCCCCATATCTTTCTTGTGCTTTCTATTTGACAATGGCTTATTAGAAAATCATAATTTTCCCATTTTTAAAAATGGTAATAGATGTTGCAAGCAGAACTTCGACCATTTCTTTAAAAAAAAGTTCTATCAGGTCTAGTACAGTTCATGCACAGGTTTCAGTAAACATTAACTTCTTTTATCAGGGCTCACTGTGCCTTGAATGGTTTAGTAAAGAGACTGTGCTGAAAGACACCAATGAAATGAACAAGTCCAAGGTCAGAAAGATGGAAGACTTTGTATTTTTGATTTCAGTGAAAAAAACTTAGAAATCAGGTTTAATAATTATTTTTCTCCACCTGTTGATGTAAGCTTTTTGAAGCAAAGGAAAAAACAACACACCCCAATCCCCGCATCACAGGATTTCCCCCCCCCCCCCATTTAAATTGACCTGTACTATAAGTGTTCTTGTCAAGGATATCTTAACAACAGACTCTTTGGATATATGCTGATATAATTTATGCTCGAGTGAAAACATTTAAATGCAATTTTTAAATTGGATCCTGGTTTTGGTGAATTCGGATTTAACATTCCCTCTGAGGACTTATACTCTGCCCTTTCTAGGCTGTGTGCCACAAGGCCTCTCTAATGTTGTCCTCACTACTACCCTGTGAAGCAGATTAGTTTGAGAGGCAATATAGGTAAACCTAGTTCAGTGACTGCCTCATTTAACAGAGAAACAGAATGACAGAGTTGGAAGGAACATTGGAGGTCTTCTAGTCCAGCCCCCTGCTCAGGAAGGAAGCCCTGCACCAATTCCAACAAATGGTTGTTTAATCTTTTCTTGAAAACTTCCAGTGTTGGAAAACATACAACTTGTGGAGGCAAATCATTCCAATGATTAATTGTTCTAACTGTCCAGAAATTTATCCTTAGTTCTAGGTTGGTTCTCTTCTTGCTTAGTTGTGAATGAATGAGCAATCATTTACAGTTATGATGATGAGGAACAAATAAGTTTTTGACAAATTCATGCATTTATGACCATCACAGGAAAGGGAAGGGAAGAGAAGATAAGATCATAAGAAAGGAAAGGAAAGTTCATAAGCATGTTAAACTTGTGCTTAACTGTTTTAGCAACCAAGTTTCCAGTCCCAAGTGTGGTTGCTAAATGAGGACTCACTCATTGAGTGAATTTTATGATTGCCTTAGAAACTGAGTCTGTTTCCTGGCTCACTGGATTGCAAGTCCTGGAATAAAATTATCGCTAGTGGGTTGCTTTGCAATCTTGAAACAAGGGGCAAATTTAGTGCAGAATAAACAGGCTGGTTGGTCACTGTGTTCTTTCCTCTTTGAGTACACTCTGTAACCCCGCTGCTATTTCACCATATTTTTTGCTCTGGAATTTTGCAGGTTTTTGATTGGAAGATTGTTTTGAATTATTTAGATGTTCAGAGATTAGTGTCTATCTGTTAACATTTTGAGTGACATAACTATTAAAGTCATGGGAGGGGACTGTTGTATCAAGGTGAAATCCTGGGCATAAGAATCATAGCATTCATTCAAAGAAATAATAATTGGAGCTCAAAGATTGAGTGTACACACACACACACACCTAGGAATATTCCTTCTGCTTTTGTCCATTGATTTATCTGTTAGTTCTCCATATCTAAGTTATAAAAAAAAAGAAATGAAGGCTTATGGAAAAGTTTGTGGGATGCATCTTGTTAATAGATTTAAATGTTTTTTAAAGGTACTATAACATAATTCCTGGGAGTAAAAAGTTTGGGACTTCATACATATTTTTGTACACGTGTGCACACGTTCACATCCATGCATGTAATTCATAATTTAAAAATGCATTTTCTTTAGAGAAGTTTGAAGAGTCTTCAGATCATAAATACCAGCTGCCTCACTCCATAAGCAACTTGCAAAAGTTTGTCTCAAAATTCTAGCAAGCCGGCATCTTCTGGGTACATTTTTCTTTTTGCAACATTATATTTTATTTTTTTAAAGTGACATTAATTGAGAAACATGTTACAAACAATTTGTTGAATTAACTTTCACCTGGCACTTTAAAATGCTGGAGGAAAGAAGCCATATTAACTAAAAACTTGCTGGCATGCAGTTTTATTGTTTCAGGGTTTTGGTAGCTGAAAACCAGCTGTCTTGACAGCAAGTTTCACGAATGTTTTGATTTCCCCCCCTGTTTATTCTTCTGTGTGTATGTGCATTTTCTGAACACCCCCCTCCTCCCAATTTAAAAGAGTGCTTTGTGAAAGGAGAAAATGCAGATGTTAAGATGGATTTAAGCTGTCTAAAGTTTCTGGTACACTGCAAAGCTCTATTTCTCCAGTGATGGATGACACCTTCTGCAGTAACAGTGCACTGCTGTCAGTCATTGGATGCAGGCGCAGAGCAGAACAGCTGGGTGTAGCATAGTGATTGGCCCAGATATGCCACATGAGGCAGGGAGGAGGTGAGCCTCTTCAGCTACGGTTGGCTAAATTTTCTTGCTTGTACTTTGGCCTGCATCTTTAGCTGCAGCACTGAAAAGGAAAAAAGAGGGAGGGAGAGAGAGATTATATATAAAGGCAGTCTTGCAATTTCAGCCTTGGTAGAAAGACATGGTGCAACTAAAAATACAACTGAAATGTCTGTTTCAGATTGTTCAATGCTACGAGTACTTAACAAATTATCTTGAGACCAGTAAATAGAGGATTGTAAAGGTTAAGAACCGGTTTGAGCAGCAGTCTCTCATAAAACTCCATTTATATTTGTGTTCCTTTTTTTTTCAAACTTTTTTTCTTCACAAAATAAAGCCTCTTCTCAAAAACTTCACAATACACTAATTGTGGCATATGTTTTACTTTGCATCCCTCTTTCAACTGAATTAGTTAATTTGGATTGCATTATTTGGTGAGCTTTGTAGTTTTGTCATAGTAAATACTCTATTAAAAAGATATGGCCATCCATTTTCTTTACATTATCTTGTTAAATAGATGTTTATATTAATTATTATGTTGGAGGGGGGAAATTGCTGGCATAGAATACAGGAGAGATCTTTTGTTAACAGGAAGAGTAAGTATACGTCTGCTAAAAATACCTTGATTGCAGAGTTGCAGATATACCCAACACTTCATATGTTTCAAGAGTTTGTTTTGAGAAACTATCCATTTTATCTCTGGGTGAGTGATTTGGTGTTGGTTGTGACCATCTGTTGTAAAACTGACCATGCCCATTGCAAGTGGCATCAAAAGTATCAGCAGGATATTGTCCCATATCGCAAGTCCTTAAATATTTGGAAGAGGGCATTCTTACTTGACTTGGCAGTTTTAAGCAGCTGAAGCAAAATATAATACAATGTCAAAATGAAAAATGAAAGGAAAACAAGATTTTGTTATGCCACGCTGTGTGCCTTTCAGTTCAGTGAATCCATGTGATATATTTAAATTGATGTAGAATGAGTTATGTGATTGATGTGTTTATCTGCTGTGGGGATCAGCTTTCTGTTTTTGACCGACAAAGTTGTGTCTCAATTGCATTGGGAGCAAAGTGGAACTGACTCCAGATTTGGGGATTTGTTTGTGGTCCCTTCCCCATTAATAGCAACAAGCTTCAACATTGATTCAAGTATCAATTCTCTTTGAAGCATCTGTAGTAACTGGCATCAAGCCTGGACAGCTGCATTGGGCAGGGTAGGTGACAGCCCAAAGTGAATGGGGTGAAGTTCTCCATCTTTGAGTATGAGCATGATTTATTGATAAGTTAACAGCGAAAAGCCCTTTTTTGTGTTTTTTAACCCAAAAATAGCATTTCCATTTCTCAATAGTTTTCCAGTAAAAATAAACGACATGATTTCATTTGGGCCATACTCTTCATTGGATAGTTCAGTGCATGAACATGTCTGAAACTTGGATCACCCCTGCTATACTACTAGCACCTTTGTGGCCTGCTAAGCAGGAGTTGCGTATGTGTGGATGACATATTAAGAATACCTAGGCCGCAGAACTAGAATAGTGTGCTGGCCATTGTATACCAGCAGCCTGGATTTCTGCTTGATGCAGTTGCCCTCTAGTTAAAACCCTGTCAGTGGCAGGAATAGCAATGGCCCCTGGCATTTACCCAGTAGGATGAGTACTGAAGCAGTGCCTTGAGCTGAAGAACAGGTTGTTCTTCCCGGTCCACTGTCCACCTTGCAAGTCTTACAAGTTCTGCTCCTCTGTCCTCCTAATCATGAGGTGCACCCATTCTGTCTGCCTGTCAGGGTTAGATACAGGAAGGAAGCGATCACACAGGAACGCAATGCTCATTGCAGCAAGGCAGCTGCAAAATGGAACCATTGAGGGGAGGGTGTTGTGAGACAGAGTGCAGCTGCCACACACTTGAGAGTTTTCCATGCTTTGCCAATGGGCTGAGGCTCAAAACTGTCAGGACTGTTTCCCCAGCAGAGCACAATTCTTGCAACTACTTGCCTGCTTTGCACTTCAGTAAGCCAGTTTTTGATGGTTAACTGCGTTGGATGATGACTAAAAAGAAGTAGGTTCTTGCCTGCTGTCAGACATGAACCATTCATTGGATAATTTTGGAAATCCTCCCTCCATTCCTTTTCTGAACTCGACCTTCTTTACACTGTACCTAAGCAATGCTGAGCTCAAGGAGAAAAGGCAAGATAAAAGTCTTATAACAAAAAATAAGTCAGATTGAACTGCTGTGATGTGCTGTTCTGTTCTGGTGAATCATTTGGGGCAGAATGTGTTAAACAGATGCTGCATTCATTTTAGAGCAGTTCCTTCTTTTGTCACACTGGGTGCTGAGGCCTGTCCGACCTGGTCAAGCAAGGGAGGGGATGTAGTAGACCCCATTGGCTAAAGAATATCAGTTAGTGGGATCTAGGAAGAAAGCCTTCTCTGCTGTTGCCTCAGCCCTATGGAATTGCCCTCAGAGGGAGACAGGCCCCCACAGTCTCAGACTTCCAGAAGAGCATCAAGATATTCTGCCAACTGGCATGGGGGGAGGGGGTCTGAATGTGGCATGCAACCTTGGTGGTGGTTGGTTGGCTTCAGGACATTCCCTCTGCTTTTAAAACCTTTCACCTTTATAATTGGATTTATAACTCTAGCAAACTAAAATAAACAACCTCTTGAATGCTGTTCTTAACTCTTGCTGTTTTTAACAACAGGTGAGATGGGCGATGTAGAAATTTGATAAATAAATGCATTTGAAAGGATGCACAGTACCCTTTTAAAAACTTTGAGGACTCATTTCCGAACCATTGAATGCTTCTTAAAAATTGCTGAAGAAGCTGTTCTTTGGGTCCCTGTGATAGCGCTTAGCAATAGCCCTTAGACTTATATAGCCCTTAGGCTCCACAGTGCTTTACATCCCTCTCTAAGTGGTTTACAGAGTCAGCATATTGCCCCCAACAATTTGGCTCCTATTTTACCCACCTCGAGAGGATGGAAGGCTGAGTCAGTCTTGAGCCTGGTGAGATTTGAACGGCCAAATTGTACACAGCCAGCAGGCAGCCGAAGTAGCCTGCAGTGCTGCATTCTAACCACTGCACCACCATGGCTCTTGATTCTGCATTCTAAACATTGTACCACTTAGGCATCCTATGCATGGCTGGCTGAGATGATTAAAGGAGTGTCTTTTAACCAATCACATCTTCATTTCTAAATCCTGACTTCCAGCAATACATTTTATTGATCCTTTTTCTTTCCTTCGATCACCTAGCTAACATTAATACTATTTATGGCTGGCCCATGATCTCTGGGCTTCTATAGCTGACCTGAGTGGTTTTTAAATTGGTTTTATTTGCATGAGAGCCATGGTGGCACAGTTGTTAGAATGTGGTACTGCAGGCTACTTCTGCTGACTGCCAGCTGCCAGCAGTTCAAATCTCACCAGCTCAAGATTGACTCAGGCTTCCATCCTTCTGAGGTAGGTAAAATAAGGACCCAGATTTTGGGGGGCAATATGCTGACTCTGTAAACCACTTACAGCAGGGGTGTCAGACTCAAGGCCCGTGGGCCGCCCTCGGAGTGTTTAGATCTGGCCTGTGGGACTGCCACGGAAACAGTGAAGGACCAACCCATGTGTGGCCCATCCGAGCTCCATTTTCGTTGGTAGAGGGTTGTTGCAGGAGGCCGTCGCAGCTGAAAATCGGGAGTCCATTTTCGTTCGCAAAGTGCTTGGACTGCCACAGACACCCCCCAACATGTGACATCAATCTGGCCATGCCCCCTGGGCATGCGCCTCCTACTCCCTGAGGTCAAACACAACCTTGTTGTGGCCCTCAATGAAATCAAGTTTTACACCTCTGGCTTAGAGGGCTGTAAAGCACTGTGAAATGGTATATAGGTCTAAATGCTATTGCTTATTTTATTTTTGGGGATTCTATTCTGTTGCTTTAGGTCAGGGTTTTTAAACCTTGCAAACTTTAAGATGTGTGGACTTTGATTCCTCAAATTTCCCAGCTAGTAGCACAGATAGAGGTGAGGCCTCTACTGGATGAATATGCTAGTGTTGAAGATTGATACCGAGCAAACTTCTCTTGGATAGCTAGCATAGAGTGATGGTTAAAGAGAATATAGTCTGTGAACAAGGAAGCAGCTGATTTAAGCTTCACCTCTGCTAATAAACATACAGACCTTTGGCAAACAGCTGCTTCCCAGATGCACTCCCTATATTTGCCATACAGAGAACAAGGAGAGACCATGTGGTATAGGGATTAAAGTGTTTGTGCTAAGGAGCTGGAGATACATTGTTAGTCCTTGAAGCTGATTGGGTGACTTTGGGCTTTTTATTTTATTTTTTTAGACTCTTGGTAATATTAAACAGTATTTTTTGTTGTTAAAAACTGCGTCATAACTAACAGTTCATTTTTAAAAATAGGGATTTAGTTGTAAATTTTGCAAAAAAAAAAATACAATATATAGAAAATACTAACATTTTAAAATGGCAAGATGTATTGAATACCAGGAAAAACATCAAATAATTTGTATGTATGTGTGTGTGTATGAATGAATGATATGTTTGTGATTTTGTGAAGTAAAAATTGATAAATTTTTCATATCCATTGTCACCCTTAACTGAAATTTGAATAGCTAAATGCAACTTGTTACCAAAAATATTAATATCATATATTAATATAATTAATACTAATATTAGTTATACGTAGTGACCTGGGACAAAATTTATCTTTCATCATAAAAAAATGTATATCTCTTTGTGTTAAATGTTTCTGCTCTACTGTGGTTTTCTGTACGTTTTAAATACCATTGATCCACTGAAATATGCAAAATGAAACACTGATTTATATACATTTTTTCAATATGATTTCTCTTGTAGGGACCACAGAATTGCAAGTGGTCCTCGACTTACAACAATTCATTTAGTGGCCATTCAGTGTTACAATGGTGACTTATGACCATTTTTCGCACTTATGACATTGCAGAATTCCCATGGTCATGTCATCAAAATTCAGATGCTTGGCAACTGACTTACATTTATGACTGTTGCAGTGTCCTGGGGTCATGTGATCACCTTTTGCGACCTTCTGACAATGAAAATCAATGGGGAGGCCAGATTCACTTAACAATTGTGTTACTAAATTAACAATGGCAATGATTCACTTAACAACTGTGCCAAGAGAGGTCATAAAATGGGGCAAAACTCACTTTAGAAATGTCTCATGTAGCAACAAAAATTTTGGGATCAATTGTGGTTGTAAGTTGAGGCCTACCTGTATACTATTGTGGAGTGTGGCTTCTGTAGTTTGAGATAGAGCATTTTGTGTATGTTACCTTTAGTTTACGGGAAGTTCTCAGCTTACGACACAATGGGAATGTCACAAATCACAATTACATGACTGAAGATGCTGTAAACTGTTGTTCAATTTTTCAATTTCAATTTCAAATTTTATTGGTCACATGCACAGTCATACATGGTACAATATGCAGTGAAATGCTTACGTAACCGTTCATTTCTAGGACTGGTTGTAATCACTTTTTACAAGGCTGTTGTACCTTTAAATCTTTGTTAAACAAATGGACGTAAGGCGAGGACTACCTATAACAGTTACAGCTCTAAAAATGTGTAAGGGATGTCTACAATAGCATTTAATTTGTATCAGATGTTTCCTTTTTGATGTAGGTATGGATGAGGCTTAGTTAATAATGCACTAAACCTGCATCAAGCAGTCTTACTGGGCTGATCAAACTAGGAATTTGTTTTGGGAAGGATTTTTTTTTTAGAAGTCTTACATTTCTTTAAAGACAAAATGTGTGCCCTGCTCCCTCCCCCAACTTTCCTTTTTTATTCCATCTTTATCCAGTCTTCTCTCATAGCCCTTGCAACCCCCCATCCTAACTTTCCATGTATTATCTATTATGCTATGCTTTGTGCCTTTGGGCAACATTTCCTGCGTTGCCAACTAAGTCAGTAATGGGTGACAGAATGCAACAGTAGCTCTTATTCATCTTGTGTGTCTGTGGGTTTTTTAAATTGGTATTTCTTTTGCATATAACATTTTCTGCAACTGAGGCATCTCTCTCTTTCTGTCCTACCCCTACCCTTCGGTCTATTTTTTTTTTAACACTCCCTCATAAAAGCATCAGCAGTGGATTGTTTCATTTGCAGATCTTAAAGCCTCAGAACAGAAGCTCTTCCAGATTTTATGAATGCCCTATTTGTTGCTGGAGCACAACTGTTCAATATAACAGGCTGCATCCCACTCTGTTTGGGACCAGTTTGAGCTGCAGAAGGTCTTTGCGCAAACCAGATTTTTGTATCCAACAGCACCATTTTGTCTGGGATAGTTGGCTGCTTGCTTTTTTGGGGGTGGGGTGGGGGGGTGATCTCTTTTTCTTAAATTTGCACACATTCTTTCAAATGCAAGCTTAACTGAAGCTGAAATAACCCTTTAAAAATACAGCTCTGCAGGTAAAAACTGCCATTTAGTAGAAAAGGGTGGTGTTGTGTTGACTGGATTCTGGGCATTTGTGGGCATCTTAAATAAAAACATCTAGGGACGATCACTTGGCGATTTCCTGAGGTTACTCTGTAAAACATATTGGTTGACATGAAGCATCTGCTAAGCTCTACCTCAGATTAGAGATGGAGCTGTCTAATCTAATAGGCCAGGTTGTCTTTCTTTATATATGAACCTTCATGCCTTGGCTGCCACTACAAGTGTTGAAATGTCTGTATTATGTCACTGAACCTATACTTAATTCTAATATCGTACTCGCTTTAGCTTAATAAAATTGGGGGGGGGGGAAACGTAAGGCAGATCACTAAGGAGACTTTATACTATGATTTTTCAATTCCTGCAATTCTGAATTAATGATGAAATGTTGGCAAGTTAGGGGGGATTGCTCATTTGCACATCTGAACGTTAGTATAAATATGTTTCAAGTACAGGTAGTCCTTGAGTTACCACCACAATTGAGCCCAAAATTTATGTTGCTAAATAAAACATTTAAGTGAGTTGTGCCCCATTTTATGACTTTTCTTGCCACTGTTGCTAAGTGATTCATTGCATTTATTAAATTAGTAACTTGGTTAAGTGGATCTGGCTTCCTCATTGACTTTGTTTTGTCAGAAGGTCACAAAAGGTGATCACATGACCGGGACACTGCAACGACCATAAATATGACCCACTTGGCCTGAATTTTGATCATGTGACTATGGGGATACTGCAATATTCGTAAGTGAAAAATGATCATAACTCACTTTTTTCAGTGCCGTTGTATCTTTGTGCAGTCCACTAAATGAACTGTTGTAAGTTGAGGACTACCTGTAGAACCGCAGTTCTTGCTGTGACAAAGGGGAGATTAGAATTAGGTTGGTAGTTATACAGTAACATTGGATCCAACACTTGCCTCTTGTGAGGTGGCAGGCCAGTGTCTCTTTGAGGCAACCAAAACCTTTTTTTCCCTCATGGTGGCATTGATCTAGATCAGTCATGGGCAAACTACGGCCCGCGGGCCACATCCGGCCCGTTGGGCTTTTTAATCCGGCCCGCCAAACTAGTTACTAGC
>JAEANM010008285.1:0-17111 GCA_017656035.1 Myanophis thanlyinensis | reverse complement strand
GATCTTCTAATGACAGCCGTACATCCAGGAGGACCCCCAAGTTGCGAGCCCTTTCCGTGGGGGATAAGATCTCCCCCTCCATGGCCAGCGATAACTCCAGCTGGCTGAATCTGGGCGCAGGAAACCACAGCCACTCGGTCTTGGTAGCGTTGAGCTGGAGCCTGTTCAAACCCATCCAATTCCGCATGGCCTCCAGGCAACGGCCCATCACTTCGACGGCTATGTTGGGGTGGTTCAACAGGTTCAGATAGAAAAAAAGAGAGAAAACAAAAAATATCAGGGATAAAAATTAGCAACCAAAAATGAAAAAGACCTTTAACCCAAAAAAGAAAAAAGAAAAAGAAATAAAATATTTAAAAATAATAAAAATATAATTAAAAGGGGAGATATACATCAAAAAAGAAAAAAAGATAAATATAATAATGAGAAGAAAATTAAGATGTCGAAGTGGAAATTGGAGTGGGCAGAAGGGAAAATAAAAAGCAACTCTATATTAAAAAAACTGCCATGCACTATACAAGGCTCTAAAAACAAAAGGCCTATTCTCTCAAGGTCATTCCAAATATTGCCATTTCCACCACAAATTCAAGCTAGCAGCGATAAGGCACCAGCTGCATAAACAAATCTTCCAACCTCAAGGTCTAATCCATAAAAAGTAGGTCTTTTATAAACATGATCCATGGAAATTTACAGAGAATAACACAGCCTTACATATAATCCTCTAGTTGGCAGTGTTGCCCCTTAGCCTCACTTCAGACAGTCAAGTTTAAAAATTTAAAGCTTTTTTTAAAAAAGGGGAAAAAACCCAAAAATAATATAATGAAAAAAAGAAAAATTACAGTTAAAAGAACAAGTTAATCCAATCTGAGGAATCAGGGGAAAAAAACCATTTCAACCAGAGAGAAGTCCAGAAAAAAAAGATTTTTTAAAAAAAGAAAAGCAAACCCAGTCCAACTTCAAGAGGTTTTGTAAAAGTCCAGAAAAAAAGGGGGAAACGTTCAATTTATAGTTGGGTTTAATTCCATTGCTTAGTCTATATTGTTTAGCACTTCTAAAAAGATTTAAAATCCCCAGGGTGTTCTCTTAGGAAAAAAGCAGTTTTAAAGCTCATCTCACCCAGCTGTCACACTGTTTCCAATCTTCTTCCGCCTTTCTGGAGCTGTCCTGGCTTCAGCAGCTTTGGGGCTGCCTCTTCTCCACTGGAAGAAGAGAGCTTTCTGGCAAGAGAGCTTCACCTGAATCGACCAGGGACTTTTGAGTATTCCTGGGATCCCCTGGGTGTGCCCTCACCTCTCACCATCCCTATGGGACGGTTCGGGTCCAAATGGACCATCCAGCGGCTAGAGTTTTGACTGCAACCTTGGAGTGACCAGGTCGCACATCACCTTGCCACAATGTCAGATCCACTCTACCTGAGGCTACTTCTTTAAGAAATCCTCTCTTGATCCCTTGAAAATAATTGCAGACTAAAAATTTTCTAAATTTTTGTAACTGGTCAAGGTAATTGAGAGAACTTTGATCTCCTAGTTTCAGGAAAACTAACATGAAATTGATAATATACATTTGAAACATTTCAAAACTAGAGTCAGTGCAGGCTATATAGAACTGAGACCTCCTTGGCCAGACAGATAAATAGTTTTCATCTGGAAAGAGATAGATGAAGTGTGACTCTGCTGGTTCTGGGGACCATTGAATATGGTATAGTGGACTGTCTGTCAGTTTTGGGAATTGGAAACATTGCTATAATATCTAGAACATTCCAGAAGATGTTGCACAAGGACTATCATGCTACAAAGGAAAATCTGATTTCTGGCGTCTCTCAAGGATCCATTCTTGTCACCAATGTAGGCATGTTAAAACTTTAGGGAGGGGTCATCGGGAAATGTGTTACAATTAATTCCTAAATTAACGGAAATTGACATGTGGTACAAAGTCTCTGGTATTTTTCTGAGAATTTGAATGAGTATTTACTATTTATGTGCAATTGTTTATAAATTCAAAATAAGAAAATGTGAATGTTGCTGTAAGTGAAAGTTTTTGACACCCTTTCAGGTACACTTTGTAACCTCCGGATGAAATAACAGCTTCCTAGCCTCCTCTCAGATTTTTATTAATATTCAAACCTGGAAATGGATTTCATTCCAAAAACTTCATTTTTCTTTTCTCTATGCACTTTGGAGCTGATTTGGAGATACATTTTGGATTTTCTTGCTTAAAACTGTGTCCCAATATGCAAAAGGGCCTACCCTATAAGCCTACCCATTTGCGAGTACATACAGTATAAGACATCCCTTGATATTTTCAAAAACCTTAAAGACTAGCAACTGGGATGCTTGCAGAAATAATGTCTTCTGCAAAATACTTTTTGCCCACTAAGATTAACAGCCTCTCTAGTTTGGTTGCTTCTTGAGGTCAGTTTTTCTCCATGGCTACCCAATATCAGTAAATCTCATTTCCCAATAGAAAATATTTAAATTTTTAAAAAATTGTATAAGTGAAGTAGAACAAACAAAAACAATAATGCTTCAGTGATCGTAATAAAAATACAACACAAACTCAATATAGGGATTGCCAGCCATATTCACCTTTAAGAACTTTTTTTTTAAAATCTGTTTTGATTTGCAAACACTGTCTAATCATGCTGTCAAATCAAATTGTGTGTGTGTGTGTTTAGGTAGGTAGATTTCATGTTGGCTTTTTTTTTTTAATTTGTACTTCAAGTGAGGTACAAAATTGCTAATAACTGACAAAATATAATTCAGATAAGTTATCAATCTGAAACGTGTTTAGACCAGTAAAAATTCAGAAATTCATAGAATAAAAATTATATTGGAATAAAAAGATTTTAAAAGATAAGGGAAACTTGCTAGCACTAAACTAAAAAGGTCACCAAGATAAACTATTTCCTTAGCTTGGATAGTACTACCAAGAATTCCTCCCCCCCCCTCCCCCCGCCATTCACAATGTTCTAGGACAAGGGTGTGAAACTTGAGTTCATTGAGGGCTGCATCAGAGTTTTGTTTGACCTGAGGGGGGGACATGGCCAGCTCAGTGTCACTCATGTCGGGATGCCTGTGCTAGCCTGAGCACTCTGCCAGCAAAAACAGAGCTCAGGACGGCTGGTGCAGCCCTCCTGAACTCCATTTTCTCTGGCAGACAGTTGCAGGAGGCCATCACAGCCAAAAACAGAACTCGGACAGGCCATGCGCAGCCCTTCCAAGCTCCATTTTTGCTGGCAGAGAGTTGCAAAAGGCCAGCACAACCGAAAATAGAGCTCTATTTTCACTGGTAGAGGCACTGTGGGCTGGTCCTTTGGTGTTTCCAGGATGGCCCTACAGGCTAGATCTAAGCACTCCACAGGTCTTGAGCTTGATGCCCTTGCTTTAGGACTTACAAAAGGATCTCTTCTATTCGCTACAAGTTATTAGTGTTGCTTGGGAACATATTGTATGGTTTTAAAATTACCTTTTTGAAAAGCTTCCAAAATAAACTGTCAACTAGTTAATCAATCAAATTCTTTATTACAGGTCAGTGACCCAGACTAATTAGACTCATCAAATAAAAGATATAGAATATAGTTGCAAATAGAAGGTACAAAAATCAGTTATACATGATAAACAATGTACAGTCATACTTGCAATGCATACTTTGCTATCAACAATATGTAAGTTTTGAAAGCTGTAAGAACACACTTTACAACAGGAAAAGTTACTTGGCACATACTTTTGTGCCAACTAGTATGTCAGCTAGTGAGTGACAAATGAACACTGAACACTGGAACTCACCCAGCTTCCTCATTCAGTCTGACATAGAGCCCTAATGCGATGCACCAAGAGCAGGATGGACAGACAAATTAAACACGTAAGCCTTCTTCTTGGTTCTTATTACTGGTTTAGAATGATTATTTTTAAATAGTGCAATTTCTATGGAAAAGAAACAAGCTTGAAAGGGTTAACTGTTATTCAAGTGCCTTTCCAACATCTTTATGCAAAAAGCATTTAAATGACATGTATAGTGGTTGCAATTTACTTAGACATTCTAAATGAGTCATAAGAGTGTGTTCTTTGTGGTGGCTTATGTAATATTCTGCAGGGCTTTTCAATAATAAGCTAATCGTAATTAAATCCAAGGTGCTCAGAATTTTGAAATCTCAAGATTGATAGGCTTGATTGTTGCCCATTTCACTCAAATAAGGGATAACTACTAAACAAACAAAAAACCCTTCTCCTTTTCCCCCTGTTTTAGAGTCAGACACCTGGCTTTTCTTGTGTTTTTTTATTTAAGAGTTAATAATGGCAATATATTGGGATTTAATCTCCTGTAGTTTCCATAGACATGCTACTTCCAAAAGCAAACCAGTAACTATTGAGTTGATCCCAGGGCAGCTGTTTATGCAATATGTACATAGTTCAGTAATCCTGGCTTTTGGTTGCATCTAGTGATTGTTAAACAAATATTGTAGAAAATATGCAGAGCATAAAAGAAAGTGATTTTTACTTACTGAATTTAAATGAACTGATATGTTTCCTCTAGGAAAAGCAGAAATATAATATTGAAGGCCAGTAGCTACTATAAAAGTTGAAAAATATGCAGGTAGCCTTTATTAAAGCATAAATAAAACATAGCAAGAATAACTTTGCCTTCACACAGCATTTTGGCTTTTAAATAACCAAATGGACTGCTCAGTTTAAACTACTCACTCAGTAATTAGAGAGCTGAATGAAGATGGAACACAAATGGTCCCAAAGTAGTGTTTGTAGAAAATATGTCATTTCATACTCTGAATCAGTCCAGCAAGGAGTTGGGGGTGAGGGGGGGGTGAGCAGAGAGAAAGTCTGTGAAGTCTATCTAATATGCTTAGTCACATACCAGTTCACAGATATAACAAAGGTGTGCTTGTAAACTGCTATGTAGACAACTGCTATTTAGACATCAAGGAATTATCATTAAACTTTATTTCTATTAATATTTTATTTTCCATTGACTTAAAGATATAATAGTATCTTTGAGATGACCTAATGGCATAGGGTACTATATCATCAGTACTCTGATGATGCTCAGCTGTACATGGTGGTGTTGTACTGCTGTCCAGGTATCTGTATGGATCTGGGTTTTTGGCTGTCCAAGGTCTGGTGACTTTTTATCTTTGACTCTTGATGGGATCACACTTTCCCAGACCTGGTCCATAATTTATGGCTTCTGCTTGTTCCACATGTGCACCAATTACACACTTTCCAGGACTGGGATACATGGTCATTCATGCCTTTTTCACTTCCAATTTGCATTATGGCAATGTGCATTACATGGGGCTGTTTTTTAGGATGACTCAGGATAACTAGCTACAATTGGTCCAGAATGCAGCAGTATAAACATTACTGGATGTTCATAGGTCATATGTCACACCTCTGTAAGATGCATTTGTTTCTAGTTTCCTTCCAAGTAAAATTCAAGGTGCTGATTATCATTGTTAAAGCCTATATAGTACCATTTCCCCCTTAGAATACCTATCAATCCCATTAGATCAGATAGAGTAAGCATATTACAGAACCATTCCCTGAAATCCTGCTACCTAGTGGACCTTGGAAGCTTCCCTATCCCATGGCTGCCCTTGCCTTATAAAATACACTCTCTCCAGTGTTTTGGCAGATCCCCACCTTCTAGCCTTTCAGAAAGTCATCAACACTAAGCTTTTTTCAAGTCACTGAAATAGGGTAGGGTAGGGTAGCATGAGAAGAGGGACAGGAGGGTCTGGTTGGGGAGGGCGTAAATTGGATGTGTGTTTGTGTTTAAGTACATTAACATGAAACACAGGGTGAATGCATCTCAGGGATTTTGGTAGCTGCAATTGGACTGGAACAGGGTTGATAATCTTTACAACTGGGAAAGGGCCTACGTATTTAGGGCCTAATTTTTTCGATTTTTGAGTAGTTTGCAAATGTCTAGTGGATAAGAAAACTCTATCTCCCACTTTAAACTCCTTTTGAGGAGCCGCCTTCTTGTCAGCTTGTTTTTTGTGAGCTTTATGTGCGTCGTCAAGTGCTGTTCTGGTCGCTGGCCAGGTCTGTTGAAGTTGAGTGATCCAATCCGCCAGTGATGGAATTGTTGGGTTCTCGGGGGGTAGTTCAGGGATAGGTACAAAATCCAATCCAGCGACAAGTTTAAACGGAGTGAAACCAGTGCTACTATGAACAGAGTTATTATAGGCCACTTCTGCAAACGGAAGTAACTCCGCCCAGTTGTGTTGTTGATAATTGACCTAACAGTGGAGATATTGTTCTAGAACAGAGTTAGTCCTCTCACAGGCCCCCTTTGTCTGCAGAAGGTGGGCGGAGCTTAATCCTTGGGAGGAGCCAATCATCTTCAAGAATTCTTGCCAAAATTTAGAAGTGAATTGGACTCCACGATCTGAGATGATGCGTTCGGGAACACCATGTGGTCTGTAGACATGTAGAATAAACAGCTTAGCGAGAGTTTTGGTGGATGGGATTTTGGTGCATGGTACAAAGTGTACTTGTTTAGAGAACAAGTCAGTAATAACCCATATAACCGTATTCCCACTGCTTTCAGGCAATTCTACAATAAAGTCCATTGAAATTTCTTTCCAGGGGGCCATGGGCCTCGCTACATTTTGAAGTAGGCCTATCGGTTTTCCAGAGGGTCTTTTTGTTGAAGCACAGATGGGACAGCTGGCTACGTAGCTCTCAATGTCCTTTTTAAGAGAAGGCCAGTGAAATTGCCTTTTCACGAGGTGTAGAGTTTTGACGAATCCAAAGTGGCCTGCTGTTTTTGAATCATGAGCCCACTCCAAGATGGTTTTCCTGAACGTGGCTGGGACATACATCTTGGTGGCTACCCATGCTAGGCCATCTTTTAAGGTACACTCATCTTTGTGTGACAGGAACCAGTAGTCATTGTTTAAGGCTTCCTGTAGTTGTTTACATAGGTCTGAGGGGATGTTGATAGTTGCCTTTTCCTGGGCTCTGGTGACAACTGGGATGGCCAGTTGTTTAGAAGGAATCACTGGTTGGGTGACTTCCTGTCATTTGCTATTATACTGGGGTAGCCGTGATAAGGCATCAGCCATAAAGTTCTTTCCACCCAGAATATAGCGAAGAGAAAATTTGAATCTGTTGAAATACTGTGCCCAATGGACTTGTTTTGGAGTGAGTTTACGAGGTGTCTTTAAAGCCTCTAGGTTCTTGTGGTCTGTCCATACCTCGAATGGGTGTTTTGCCCCTTCGAGGAAATGTCTCCAAGTAAGAACAGCCCATCTGACAGCAAATGCTTCCTTCTCCCATATGGCCCACCTCTGTTCAGTTTCAGTAGCTTTTCTGGACGTGTAAGCACAAGGTTGCAAGTCACCATTGTTATTTACTTGTAGGAAGACGGCACCCATGGCCACATGGCATGGGCTTGAATAATGAAGGGACTATCGGGGTCTGGGTGCTTGAGAACCGGCTCAGCTGCAAAGAGTTTTTTCAGTTCCTCAAAGGCCGCTTGACATTCCATCGTCCAATTTAAGGGCTAGCTGGGTTTAGGTTTGTCTTCACCTTTAGTTTTTAGTAGGTTTGTGATGGGTAGAGCAATATTGGCAAATGAGGGAATGAATTGTCTGTAGAAATTTGTGAACCCCAGTAGTTGTGGTTGTTTCCTAGTTCATGGGGGAGCCCATTCCAAGACTGCCCTCACTTTCTCAGGGTCCATTTCTACGCCGTTGTGTGATATGCGATACCCCAGATAGTCAATTTTGTTTTGATGAAACTCACATTTGGAGAGTTTCGCATAAAGTTCAGTGGCTCTAAGTTTCTTCAAAACGGTGCGTACAAGTTTGATGTGCTCTTCCATGGTATCAGTGTAGATGAGGATATCACAAGATAAACTAGAACCCCTTTATAGAGATGATCATGGAATACTTCGTTGATTAATTGCATGAAGACGGCAGGAGTCCCTTGCAGTCCAAAAGGTAGGACCTTGAATTGGTAGAATCCCAGTGGGCAGTTGAACGCTGTTTTCCACTCATCCCCCTCTTTTATACGAACTCGGTAGTAAGCTTCCCTCAAATCCAATTTTGTAAAAAAATTTCCTTTCGCCAAGTGGGCCAACATGTCCTTCATGAGGGGAAGGGGGTACACATTTTCGATGCATATGAAGTTCAGGTTGCGGTAATCAACCACTAGGCGTAGAGAGCCATCTTTCTTTTCCCAGAATAGCATTGGGGCCGCCACTCGTGGCCTTGCCGGTTGAATGAAACCTCGTTTCAGGTTTTTGTCGATAAAAAGACGCAATTCTTCCAGCTCTTGCGGAGTCATGGCGTACATTTTTGGTTTTGGGAGTTTCATCCCTGGGAGGATCTCTATACTGCAGTCTGTAGGGCGGTGAGGTGGGAGTTGGTTTGACCCCTTTTCGCTGAAAGCTTCTTTCAAATCTCTGTACTCCTTTGGAATTTTTTCCTCTCCTTCAATGTGTTCATCCAAGATGGCCACTATTTCCACCACGTGGTCGGTGGGCAGAAGTCTGAAGTTTTCTCCCCCCTTCGGTGGCGTGGAGTGAATTCTCAGCACTCTGGTTCTCCAGTTTATGCGGGGGTTCCATTTCCGTAGCCAGGGTAGTCCAAGTATAAGGGGTCGGTCCATTCCCGGAGCTATAACAAAACTCAATATTTCGTGGTGATCCCCCATCCACATTTTGACAGGCTCCATGGCAAAATGTGCTGGTCCCCCCCCCGCTACTGATCCATCTAGTTGGCAGAAGACAATGGGTGTTTTAAGGGTTCTCAGTCTCATCTTTTCTATCACCAGTCTCATCTTTTCTATCACTTTGGGGCTAATCACGCACCTAATACACCCAGAATCTAGAAGGGCTAGCATTTTTCCTCGGGAGGGGGAGGAGGGTGCCTGGAGTTCTACTGGAATGGTGAGGGGCCGGGTACGCTGACTTACCTCAAAATCGTCATCAGAGTCCGATTCAGCTTCCCCCACCGAGAATGGCATCTCCTGTTCTTCACAACTGGGAGGGGCGAATTCTATCCCTTCAACGCCTTTTAGTGCTGTTTCGCGAGGCTTGGCTGGTTTTCTTTCGCCCCTTTTTGGGCCGGTGGATATCGGCTTGGAAGTGGTCTTGCTGAAGCAATCGGTCTCTCGATGCCCCTCCTTTCCACACTTGAAACAGGCAGTGGTCCTTGGTCTGGTGGTTGGAACACTCTTCAGGGCCCTAGGGGTCTCTCTCGGGACAGGAGCGGAGGGCTGGTTCCATCTGCGATTCTTTACTTGGTCGAGTTCTACTTCCCCAGCCAAGACATACCAGCGTAAGAGGTCTCAAGGGGCTCCACGTGCTAAACACTTCTCATAGATGTCCTCATTCAGCCTGTCTTTATAGATTTCTATTAAAGCTGCTTGGGACCATCCATGCATGTGCCCCACCAGGCTACAAAATTCTTGAGTGTATTCAGCCACTGATCTATGTCCTTGGTTTATAGTTTTCATTCTGTTTCTGGCTCTACATTCTGCCAGGGGGTCTTCAAACCGGTTGTGGAGGGCTAACATAAACTGATCCAAATCCCTCAGTTGGGGGTCATCATCATTGTGGAGGGTAGTCATCCAATCTGCTGCTTGCCCCTCCAAGGCCAGCATGACCTATCTCACTTTGGCCGCTTCACTAGTAAAAACATCCCCATATTCCTCCATATAAGTGTCAACTTGAACTAAGAAAAATCCCAGGGGCTTGGGATCCCCTCCATATTTCACTGCCAATGTGGGAATCTTTGGAATTGCTGCTGGGGGGGGCAGCCGCTGTGGCTGGGATAGCTCTTGCCGCTGCTCTCTGCTGAGTTGGGGCCTCTGTTTGCTCTTCCATCTCTTTCTTTCTTGCTCAAATTCCTCAGCTTCCACCCCCCTTCTTGCTCACTCGATTTCCTCAGACCTTGGCTGGGAAACTTCTCGTGCCATCCCCTCCCGTGCTTGTCTGCTCTCTAAAGCCTCTTGCAAAAGTTGCAGTGCGTGGGTCATCATGAGATCTTCTCTCTCCGCATCAAGCCCGGGGCCCCTTCCGGGTCGGTGTCTTCTTACCGTTATCCCTGGGAGGTTTTCATCAGATTCTTCCATGCGTCCCTCTCCAAGAGACCATCTAGCCTTTGGCCGAATTGCTCTCTCTTCCAGGTGCAGTTCTCCCAAGCTCTCAATCTCCTTCCGGTAACGGCAAGGAAGAGGTGCGGTCGAAACTTGAGCCCCCATTGGTCACTGCCTTGGTCCAACATCTTTCACTCAGCCCCATGGTAGAAGTTATCTCGGGGTGGGCTGGTAATGTAGACCTTGCCTAATGTCAGCTCTGCCTCAAACAAACTTCAAGAAATAAACACCCTGAATCCATTGTTTATGAAAACAGGTAGAATTTTACTGAAGCATGACTGATAGCAAAAATAGCTAAGCAAGGTCTGGCAAAATGCGCGAGAAAAGTACATACTAAAGAATATCCAAATCCCTCCCCCCAATATTCAGCAAAGTCCAACCAATCCAAAGTTCTGCACAGGTCACGCGGCAAGTGTCTGCAGGTGTTGGGATGTCCGTTACTTCTTCAGACAGTGACCTTGAAGTGATGTAGATATCTCGCCTTTCTCACCAAAGGGCCTCTCACTCCAGCACTCTTCCCCCCCTTAATCCCAGCTCCCCCTCCCCCCATTACTATGGCAGCCGATAAAGAAAAAATATAGATGAAGAAGGAATTAGAGGCTGACAAAGATGGAGAGAAGAGCAGGAATGCGATCTGCTAATTTTCAGTCGATAGACTGAAATTACTGAATTCTGCTCAATGGCATGGAAATTTGTTATGGCTGATTTACTATGGATCTATTTTAGCTATGTTTGGATTAAGCAATAAAAATTATAAAATAATTGCCTTTTCTTGAATAATGTTTCTTCTTGCTTCTTGTATCAACATTTCAGGATGTCTCCAGTAATTCTTCTTTACAATCACTTATACATTAAAACTGCTCATTTATTACACTTATATAGTAAATAATTGTCTAAATTTTCAGCAAATTTTATTTTTCCAGTATTAAGATAATATCTGTAACAAACCAAGGCAATGATCACAAAATGTAACCATCTATGACATTATAAAAAGCAACTTGGGAATATCAAGAAGAAAACAAAAGCTGTCTTTTGTCCCTAATCTGATATTTATTCTCTTTTTTCTATAAATACCTAATCTTGGTATCTAATAATACCATTTTCTATACATTTTAAGAGCTGAGACATTTTTAAATATATGGATTATAAATACAGTAAATGGACTTTCTTTTCATTTGTATTAAAGAATCGTGGTGGTCAGTGGTTAGAATGCAGTTTTGCAGGCTAATTCTGCTGACTGCCAGAAGTTTGATCCTGACCAGCTCAAAATTGACTCAGCTTTCCATCCTTCTAGGTCAGTAAATGAGGACCCAGATTATTGGGGGCAATATGCTAACTCTATAAACCACTTAGAGAGGAAGTAAAGCAATGTATATACAGTAAGTCTAAGTGCTGTTGCTATTGCTATTTTTTTTCTTGACATTCTGTTGCTTTTTCAAGTTTTTATCATCTTTTTACATTTCCAAGTTTTTACCTTTTTTGCATATCCTTCAGAACAAGGCCAGAAAGAGATCTCAGGATTCTACTTCATACATAGTTATTCCCATTATTGAAATTAATTTAAGCAGTTTTTTTCCTAACTGTAATCTTGCCCAGAAGTCTCAGTTTAGGAGTTAAATGTAAGTATTAAATGCGTCTACTGAATATTAGTGTATCCAGCAAGCACCACACAAAGTCAAATAAACACCACAGGCAATTTATTCAAACTCTAATAACAAACTACCATAACATAATTTTTGCTAAGCATAAGATAAGTTGTCTTTCCCATACATTTATGTGATCAAGCTGTAGCAATGCTTGGGAATAATTTAAATGTAATAATGGTAATGATTACCACTGATTACATATGAAAAATCATTTCCCTTTCTAACCAACTGAAGCTACTTACACACAGAGACATAGAAATACAGAGACAAAAATGTATTAGTAGCAAAGTAATTGTCAACATTTATTAAAAAGAGAAAAGAAATATATTCTAAAAGTGCAGTTAATTGAAAGGATTAATAAAGAATAAAAAGACAGTGAATAAAAGATAACTATCACTCCTAGAGAAAATGTATCATAGTATATCTATTTCATCCATATAAAATCCATACTGTCAGCCTGACACATACTTTTTTAAAAAGGAAAACAACATTTTTTACAGACTTTTAAATTTAAACTCAAATACCGTCAAGGGACAGAGAAAACAGACATAACCACCAAGGAAAAAAGGCACAACCTTTAACTGGAGTGCAAAGGAAAGATAACAAGCAATTGACAATGTTTAATAAAAAGAAATTAGGACACCCAGCAAAAATGATAGGCATTCAGCTGGAAATAGGAGCCAAATACAAAGCAGAACATAGAATCCTATCAATTTCAGTAGTGACAGGGTCACAAGGAGATTAGATAGGTAGAATTTTATTAGAAGAGGCCACTATCAAGGCAACCTCTTAAACTCATCAGAAGTGAATCATAAATCAGGTGACTAACACTTTGAATGTTAGAAATTACAGAACATTAATCCAAATTGAACATTATATATGCTACCAAGAATGCATGACAAAGTGATTTGTAGTTCAACTGATTATTTTTACCACATTTTATATTATTTTTTATGAATGATAAAAGCCTCACGCTTTGCGTGGAAATTCACCCTAAGTGAAGTTTGATTGTTGATTTTCTTTGTACTACAGTATGTTCAAAGAGAATATTAAAATATTATGGACAATTGTGCTACTCATCCAACTAGAGAACAGATGCAAAAGCCAGTCTTTGGTGTTCTTATCATTCTAGACTACTACTGAATTTTGGATTGCATGAAAAGACTTAAAAAGCACACTGTATATAATGATTAATTAGTTTAATTAAACTTTGCAGCTTGTTCAGTATAACTATAATATTAATTTTACTCATACTAGTCAGATTGGCTTAATTCAAAACAGGTATGCTGAGAACTGTATAGGGGAACCCGTTCTAAGTTATAGCATTCTGTGTTAAATAATTAATTCATTACCCTAATTCCATACCTGATTTCATTTTAGCCTTCTCTTGTGAACATAAACCACAGTGACAGATTTTTCCACTGGCTGAACAGTTCATTTAATGGTTTATGGTTTATATGACAATTAAGAAAGGACATTGCCACACCAAAGTTTGTAAATAAAAGCATTTTTCTTCCACTTTTTAATAGATCTAACTGTACTTTTATATATTTATTGAAATATCTGAAGTTTAATGAAAGACACATTTGTTCTAGCATTTCAGGATAAAGAATCTTGCAGCAGTGTCTTATCTTTTGTGTCATTCAGACTAGCATAGTGACTTTCTTACATTTTAATTACTTATCATTTCTATCTGGCTTGCAGTAGGAAAGAAAATCTACTCAAGCAATAAAACTATCTGGGAAACCATCTAGGAATAAGGCAGTAGATAATTTAAAAACTAAACATAATATTCACTGGAAGATAATTTGTTTCATTGTTCCCTTAGTAGATAATCAAATATATGCTGAGATTTAGTGTGTAATCAGACTATGACATGTTATTGGTTAATTTCAATCTGAATGTCTTCTTTAAGATTCCTCTATACTCGCAGTACTGCAAAAATAAACAGGTGAAAAAGAATACTGTCCCACTGTGATTTATTACAGGGTGCTTTGCAAATGCAACTCTTTTCAGTTTCATTCCCTATGACTTCCCCACTGATTATGGACTCATGGGACCTTTATACAGGATAAACAAGTAATTAGACAAGCAATAATCAAGCTTTAATCATGGTTTTCAAGCAACAAGTAATAATAAAAATGCTTTGTGTGTGGAAAAAAGGAAAAATATATTGCACTATACAGGTAGTCTTTGACTTATGACTGGTCATTTTATGACCATTCAGAGTTGCAACAACCTCAAAACAGGTGCGTTACAATGCATAAAGCATTTCAACCCTGAGCTACAAAAATTGTCCTTTGTTGGTAGTGATTCCTGTACAGTAAGCAAATCAAAGAAAAGCAAAGTAGAAAGAGTGGATCTTCCAAGAAACACAGCAAAGATGCACCAATGAAAAAATTACCTATCACCCACAAATCCATGAAAACAAAGTAACAAAAACTTTGGTATTAGTGTCTTTTTCTCCAATTGCACTTTACTTTTTTCAATCTGCCATATGATTTTTAAACATATTAGAAATAATTGGCTGTGCAGTGTTTATCTTAAATGAGTTATAAGTATGAAAATAGTGGCTGCAATTTGAAAATAACATTTATCATTTGATTTGATTCAGTTTTCCATTTGAATAGTTCCAGTGGTATTAAAGGAAATGTTTCGATGATCAAAATATGTTAGAATGTGCAGCATTTGTGATGTTTTTTAAAAGAAGTTGGATTTTTTTTTTGTTTTTTGTTGTTGTTTAATGCATCCTCTGTTTGAGAAGACTTATTTTATTCAACTTTAGTTATTGGGTTTTTAATAATTCATTTCTCAGTGGGAACCTATAAATTTAGTAGTTTCTGGAAAAGTACAAACAATTTTATACCCAGAGCAATCATAACTTACCTTTATCTCTTAAATCCATTTTCTCTATAGTTTTCTGAAATACAGAAGATAGGAATTAGTTCTCAATGCAGCATTATTTAAGAGACAGCCCAAGACTGAAATAGTCTCCTAAAACAAATGTTGAGCTATTCCCTAAGCAGTATTCAAGATGATTGTTATATAGTCCATATAAACATACATTATTTTATGCTAAGTCTCATAAAGATATCTCCCCAAAGCCCAAGAAAAAAGCATTAAGTCAAAAGTACATTAATATAGCTATGAATTTATTTGAACAGCCTGGAGTTCTAATTTGGATGAAGCTAAACAACCCACAGATGCAGTGATTTTAACACTATTAAAAGTGAGGAAGGTCAATAATTTTACTGAATATTGTTGGAATCAAATGTCAGTGAAAGAAAATTTGCTTTCAATAAATAAGACTCAAAAATAAGATGGAACAATTTTTTTAAATAATGTCCAGTTCTGCTTAAGTAGAGAGAACATTGGTTAAAGAGTTCAAGAGAGTGTAGAAGTGTAGAAATTATGCTGATGTAATTACTTTCTATTTTCATTTCTAGTGATTTCAATCCAACAGACATATACAAATAATTATGCAAATGTACTGAAATGTTTGTATATATAGAACTGCTGTCAGTTTACCTATCTATTAAAAATGAAAGGGCAGAATTCAAAGTTTAAACAACAGATGCTAAGCCAATATTGAAGTATCCAACAGAAATAACTGTTTTGGACTCAGGAGACAGACATAAGAATAAGCAGTTTTTACCTTCTGAAAGAATCTTTTCCCCCCAATAGTTTAATAAATATTGTATGAGCCAACATGAAGCAATGTATCATATGTATATGTGTGATATTTATCCAGGAAGCAGGTACATCAATTGGGGTTACTGCTGTCTAATTTGCTATTGACCTACGATGAAATTTAAACTTTTGAACATTTTTCTCTCTGCTTTGTTTTCAATCTCAGTTCCCCTGGGACTAAAATGGCAAAAGAAAGTCAACACCAGGCACTAGCAGCACTACCAGGTACCACTGTTGCTACTGCAATATCAAATAATGCCTCAGAACCAGCAATACCAGGAGGAGGAAAAGCGGGTGCAAAAGAAGATGCATTTTCAAAGTTAAAGGAGAAATTTATGAATGAACTAACCAAAATTCCATGTAAGTGAACTTTCTATTGCTGTTATGGCTCTGTAACAATAATATTGAAATTGTATGCTTATTAACATTTGCTAATTACACCAGAGCAATGTAACATGCATGGGAATCCAGACCTGAAAATAAGAGATAATTTCAAAATCTAATGCAAACAAAATCCAAAAGCACAAGAAAATGTAACATTTTGATATGCTAGACTGGCTCATGCCTAACTTTAACTATATGGCACTTTCTTTTTGACTAAATATAAATACATCCGTTCTGCCATGGTATTATGTGCAATATTCAACAAACCTAGTTTAAATGAATCCTAATTGTTTACATAGCAATGCCAGAAAATAATTGAATAGTATATGTTAGATTTATTTTTATGTTTATTCCTCCCCACAAATCTCATCTATACTCTTTATAAAAAGTAGCTATTTATATCATAGAAAGTATGATAGAAATATTAGATTAAATTATATTGTGTGTTTTACAGTTAGCCCTTGATATAAGGTTCAGATGACATGCTCGTCGGTCAATTTCTGTGGTAACCAATGGATCAGGTTGTTTGATTTCAAAAAAGTAGACCCTGCACTTGGAAAAGTATTAGGAAAGAAAAAAATGTTTCATCCAGGACTATTATTTCATCATATTGGCAAATGAGGGGTGGTTCTGGTTTTGGACTAAGTTCTATGAGATTCCAAATCAAGATCAGACTTAGCCATGGGAATTTCACTGGATAATATCAGACCAGTCACTCTTTTTCATCCTTCAGAGTTCTTCACATAATTGTTATGGGGAAAAAATGGAAGAGGGAATATTATATATCGATCTAGATCTTCTGGAGAAAGGTCATGATACAAAATAAAACAAAATACATATAGCTGTAGAAATTCAGTAGATTTGAAACCATTGGCCAAAGTATCTTTTAATAAACTTCACATTTGGTTGATGCATGAATGGAAAATTGCCAAAACATACGAACCCTGTAGGCTAAATTGGGATTGAAAAACATTGCTAAAGAAGGTAGTGTCAAAGCATTTCACCACTGTTGCAAAAAAAATTACATGGAAGTGTCCCTGTAGTTACCAAAAGTTCAGCTTGTCTATTTCTCCTTTATTCTATTTTTACTGTACTTTCACTCAAATGAATACTGAGAACAGCTAATAACTTAAAGAACAAAAATATCCCAGATGTTAAAATGTAAATCAATATAGTAAAGCTGATTAACAATTAAACTTTATGGCAAATGCAGCAACTGAAACAGTGCAGCCTGTAAGTAATATTATTATTATTGTTGTTGTTGTTG
>JAEANM010008284.1:0-17113 GCA_017656035.1 Myanophis thanlyinensis | reverse complement strand
TCTGGCTCGGCTGCCTCTGGTTTGCCCCCCCCCCCCCCATCCCTTCACTCCTGGCACCCTTAAAACAAGGAGTGGGTTCCTGGGCCCAGAAGGAAGCGGCTCTGGTAATGCCACCCACGGGGGGGAGGGGGGGGAGAGAGTTTCGGGTATTCCGTGGCTCAGAGGCCTTTTGGGGAAGCTGGGCTGGCATTTCCCCCTGCCTCCTTCCCTCTGGCCCTGTTAAGGATCCCAGATTTAGGGTGCAAATAAGATTTCAGTGCCCTGCAAACTCCCAGGGCTGGATTTCCACAAGTTGTATGGTGAGGATCCCATTTCAGGAGGGTGTTGAAATTTGGGCAATGAATCATTGGCCTTTCATCCCGTGATCACTCGCAGCGGAGTTGCTCTCAGTGGTGCCCTCAAGAAAATCAGTTCTACGTGTCTTCTGAGCCAGATTCTTTTTGTAGGGCTGAAAGGCTGCCCTGCCAGGCTGCCAGGGACCCCGAAGGCAAAAATCACAAGCTTTTATATGGTGGAAGTGCAAAAAAAAAGGGGGGGGCATAATGTTGAGGACTTGGTTTAGACATTTTGTTTGTTTGTAAAAAGTCAGGGAAGGCAAGAAGGATGAAAGTGCAGCATGCTGGTTTTGTAAGGACTTTTCTAAAATCTTAGTAGCAGAGAAACAGAAAAGTCTACATTCCTGGGATGTTCTCGTTCATTTTCAAACCTACAACAGGCAGGAACCACAGTTGATACGGCATCTTCCTCCTCATCCGAACTAGTGCTTCTGATGTTAGCCCGGCCGAGCAGATGCTCGTTGTTGCATCTTTGTGATCAACACAGTTTGTGCTAGAGGTGCTGCAACGACAGAGACAGAGACACACAGAGAAAGAGAGACTTGACTTTCTGCCTGCTCCTTGGACTCTGATCGAGTGGATCTAAAATTACAGTTGCTCTCAACTTGTCATTCTGGCTGTTTTTAGTAAGCAGAGCAGCTGCTGGCTGAATCGACAATGCTGTGAGGGTTAAACCTACATTAAGGTCACCCGCGCTGAATGCCAGGAGGATGGCTGCTTGAAGGGCCAGTGTGTGTGTGTCGCAGCGGCCTTCCTTCCTTCCTTCCTTCCTTCCTTCCTCTTGCCCTACTACGCTCTAGGAAGAAGATTGAGCCTGCGTGTCACACTGAACCCCGGGTGGGTTAATGATGGTTCCTGGGCAGCCCTGGGCACAACCTCTGGGTCTGGGCCCCTGGCAGAGCCGCGCCCAAATGGGAATGGCTCAGTGAGAGGTGCCAGGGACACACATACACCCCGCCAGCAAATCTTCCTGGATGGCTGCTCCGGAGTGGGAGATGGCTTTCGAAAATGCTTTGAAGGAGGGCAACAGACGCCCCCCCACCCCCAGGGTTTGGGAGATGCAGCAACTTCTGTCCGTGGTCCACAGGGCTGAGTGTCTGGCCTTCCCAGAGGTGAAGCGCTGAAGAAGCTCGCCAAAGCCTTTGAGAGGAGGCGCCTCCTGCCCCTCAGGTCTGGCCAGCCAGCATTGGCCTCCTCCTCTTCCTCCTGCTTAACCCAACTGTGGCCACATTTGCTTGCTTGCCGCGGAGGGGGGGGGGGGAAGGAGCATCTAGAAAGAAAACATCAAGTTCCTCCTTCTCCTTTTGTTCTTAAGCAAAGAAAAAACCCCAGGAGGCTAGAAACAAAGGAAAGAAAGCCAGGGATAAAAAGCGGAAGCCTTCTTTGGAGGAGGGCCTGGATTTGACCCCTTTCGACATGAGGGAGACCAAGGAAGGTAAGGAAGGGAGGGGGGGAGGGGTGTCTGTCTCTCCTTCCCTCCTCCTCAAGGGACCTGGAATTGGGGGGGGGGGGGCAGGGGAAAGTTGAAATGGGGTGGGTGGACTGGAGAGTCGATAGGCACAAGGCAGGGTCAGCCTCTCCAGGTTTGCAAAGCACCCCTTTCTTTAAATGTGAAAGAAAATGCACCCCAAGCAGCCGAGCCCCGAGAGAGGATTAAAAGGGGGCTGCGGAGGAAATGGAACCCACTCAGAAGGGGGAGGTCAGAGCCACTGGGTGCTGCTGCATTTGGTGGTGGTGGTGGTGGTGGTGGGGAGAACAGGCTCTTGTGGGAATTCGGTTGAGTTCTGCTTTAAAGGGGCAACGCATCGCACATAAAGTGTTTGGGGCTTGTAAAACTAAATCCCCCTCCCCCCCGACTTTGGGGTCAACACATGGGGAGTGTTCTAGGGTGCATCCTTCATGTTATCTATTTTATTCATTTGTAAAATGTATTGGCCGCCCATCTGACCTCGGGAAAACTCTGTTTTCCTCCATTTCTCAGGCCAGAAGCCGGAGGACGAAGCCCCAACCGTTTCTGCAGTGTTGCCCCTTGACCAGGCCGCCGTCATCCAGGAGATGGTGAATCAAGACGTGCTTCCCGGCCTGCTCATCTCCAGTGTGGCCTGCGAGCTTCCCGCCACGCCTGAGGACCAGCCGGAAGTCGTCCTGTGTGGACCAAAGGGCTCAGAAGAGGGCCCTGAGCAGCAGGAGGAGCAGGACGAGGAGGACGAGCAGGAGCCCCTGGAGGAAGCAGGAGAGGAGGAAGAGGAGGAGGAGGAGGAGGAGGAGGAAGAGGGCTTATCGAAAGAGAACCCAGATGTGGAATCGGGATCAGTGTGTGGGGAGATGCTGGCGGAGTCTGTGGAGGAGCAGAGCAGCCTCTCCGAAGACTCGCCCACCGAAAGCTCCCCTAAGAAAAAGCCCTTGGGGGGGAAATGCCCCAAGACGAGGGGGGAGTCCAGTGCCCAGGGGGCGCCCATGTTTCCCTGCCAACACTGCGAAAGGAAGTTCACCACCAAGCAGGGCCTGGAGCGCCACGTGCACATCCACATTTCGGCCATCAGCCATGCCTTCAAGTGTCGCTACTGTGGCAAGGCCTTCGGCACGCAGATCAACCGCCGGCGCCATGAGCGGCGCCACGAGGCCGGGCCCAAACGGAAGCTGCTCTCACCCTTGACCTCTGCCCAGCTGCCTGGGGCCAGTGCCGTGGCTGCCGACAGGGGTGTCCAGAACGAAGCCAAGGCCGGGCAAGGGGTCCCCACCCTGGAGGCCGAGAGAGCAGCTTCCAAAACACCATCCCCTCCCCTGCCTTTGGAGGAGAAAGAGCCAAAGGAATCGCACCCGTGCCAGTACTGCAGGAAAGTCTTCGGCACCCACACTAACATGCGTAGGCACCAGCGGAGGGTCCACGAGCGGCACCTTATCCCCAAAGGTGTCAGGAGAAAACCAGAGGAGCCCCAGGCTCCCGTGGGCCCAGCCCAGCACGCTCCCAGCACGTACCTGGCCAGTACAGACCTGGACGAGGAGGAGGAGGAGGAGGAAGGCGAGGCCGACGATGTCATGGATGTCTCCAGCAACATCTCGGAGAATCTCAACTACTACATCGACGGCAAGATCCCGTCCAACAGCAGCACCAGCAACTGCGAGGTGATTGAGGTGGAGCCCGGTGCCGCCGAAGTCTACGGCATCAACTGCCTGCTGAGTCCCATGACAGTGGAGATCTCCCCCAATGTCAAGACGGTGCCGGTGCACCTGGTGGAGGAGTCGCAGGATCCCCCTGTTGGTGGGACCCCAGAGGCCAAAAAGAGGAGGACAGCAAGCCCCCCACTGCTAGCCAAGGTGAAGACAGAAATGGATCCAGAGCCCATCACCTCGCTGTGTTCCTTGACGATTCCCCTCACCATATCGACCGTGGAGAGCCTGCCCTTCCCCAGAGAGAAAAGTGTTTATTTATCCTCCAAGCTGAAGCAGCTTCTTCAGACACAGGACAACAATAAGGTGCCCCCCTCCCCCGCATTGCCGGCGGGGGAGATCCCAAAGCTTGGGCTGCCCGCAGCCGCCTCCTCTCTCCCAGCCACCTCGAGCAGGTTCAAGCGGCGCACCAGCTCCCCGCAGCACAGTCTGAGTCTTCGAGACCCCGGCAAAGCTGGCGAGGGCAAGCCAGCTTGGACCGAGGCAGCCCTGAGCGCGAATCCTCCCAAGCTGGAAAGACGGAGCAACTCCCCAGTATGGAGCCTGTCCGGGAGAGAAGAAAGGGAAGCACTGAGTCCAGAAGAATACAAGGCCTCCAGGGAGTGGGCACCAAGCCCCCCCTTCGGGAATGTGTGCAACCAGCAGCCCTTGGACCTGTCCAGCAGCATGAAGCAGCGGTCAAATGGGAAGAATCGGGCCCAGGCGCCCTGGGAGTCCGTGCTGGACCTCAGCGTGCACAAGAAGCCGTGCAGCGATGGTGAAGGCAAGGAGGCGACTCCACCAGCGGGGAGTGCCGTCAAGAAGAAGCCCACCACCTCCATGTTGCAGAAGGTCCTGCTGAATGAATACAACGGGGCGGGCTTGGGGCCTGAAAACCCCTCCCCGGACACAAGCCCCAGGCCGAATGCCTGCAAGCTTGCCGAAGTCCCAGAGCCACAGCCTGGCCCGGCTCCTCCAGCCACTGGGGCGGAGTTGGACTGCTCTGGCCTCACTGCTGCTGCCCAGGTGCCTTTGCTGCCACCCTCGACCTGCCCGGAAACCTCGGCCTCTCCCTCCCATCCTCCATGCCCTCCCATGCTCCAGGCCCCCACGCCTCCCCCTCCTCTCCTTCCCACTGTTCCTTCGCCCCTCCCAGAAGACCCCGGCACCAGCCCCCCAAGCTCCTGCCCCTCTCCCCTCTCCAATGCCACGGCTCACTCCCCACTGCCCATCCTTTCCCCAACTGTCTCGGCCTCCCCTCTTCGTTCTGTAGAGCCTCTTGGCTGCGCTTCCCCTGGGCCACCCACGCTCTCTTCGTCCTCATCTTCCTCCTCTCCCTCCCCTTCCTCTTCCTCTTTTTCTTCCTCTTCCTCTTCCACATCACCGTCGTCCTCTCCTTCACCGCCTCCCCTCTCAGTGGTCTCTTCCATCCTCTCCCCCGGCGACCAGCTGGAAAACTCAGCCCCTCTGGTGACTTTCAAGCAAGAAGAGGGAGAGGCCGGGGGTCAGGGCCCGAGGGAGGAGCCCCACCCCTCCAGCGGGGCAGAGGCCATCCAGGAAACCTTCAGCAAGAGCTTCGTCTGCAACGTCTGCCAGGCCCCCTTCCTCGCCATCAAGGACCTCACCCGGCACCTGTCCGTCCATGCCGGGGAGTGGCCCTTCAAGTGTGAGTTCTGCGTCCAGCTCTTCAGGGAGAAGGCAGCCTTGTTGGAGCACCGGTTCCTGCTCCACGGGGTGGGGAACATCTTCGCCTGCTCCGTCTGCAAGAAGGAATTTGCTTTCCTATGCAACCTCCAGCAGCACCAGCGAGACCTGCACCCCGACAAGGAATGCAGCCACCACCAGTTCGAGAGCGGGACTCTGCGCCCGCAGAATTTCACCGATCCCAGCAAGGCAAGCACGGAGCAGATGCAGAGCCTGCCCAGCGCTGCCCTGCCGGCCACCAAGGAGGAGGAGGAGGAGGAGGAACTGAACGACTCCTCCGAAGAGCTCTACACCACCATCAAAATCATGGCGGCCGGGGTCAAGCCGAAAGACCCTGACGTCCGCATGGGCCTCAACCAGCACTATCCCAGTTTCAAGCCTCCACCGTTCCAGTATCACCACCGGAACCCCAATGGCATTGGGGCCACAGCCACAAACTTCACCACCCACAATATCCCCCAGACCTTCTCCACCGCCATCCGCTGCACCAAGTGTGGGAAGAGCGTGGACAACATGCCCGAACTGCACAAGCACATCTTGGCTTGTGCGTCTGCCAGTGACAAAAAGCGGTACACCCCGAAAAAGAACCCCGTGCCCCTGAAGCAGGCCGTCCGCCCTAAAAACGGGGTGGTTTTGCCCAGCCCGGCCGGCAACGCCTTCCGCCGCGTGGGCCAGCCCAAGAAGCTCGACTTTGGCGTGGAGGCCAGCCGGGCGGCCTCCAACAAGCTGAAGCTCAGCGCCTTGAAGAAGAAGCAGCAGCTGGTCCAGAAGGCCATCCTGCAGAAGAAGAAGTCACAGCAGCAGCAGCGGGCAGAGCTCAGGACCTCCAGCGCGGAGCCCAGCGCCCACATCTGCCCCTATTGCAGCCGGGAGTTCACCTACATTGGGAGCCTGAACAAGCACGCCTCTTACAGCTGCCCCCGGAAGCCCCCTTCCTCCTCCTCCTCCTCCTCCTCCTCCGCCTCAAAGAAGAAGAAGAAGGCCAAGAAGAAAGGGGGGGGCTCGTCTCCTGGCAACGGCAAGAGTGGCACCAACCCCCGCCGGCGAACGGCCGACGCCGAGATCAAAATGCAGGGCTCTGCCACTCAGCTGGGCAAGACCCGTGCCCGCAGCTCGGGGCCCGCGGCCATCCAACTGCCCTCCTCCACCTCCTTCAAGCTGAAGCAGGGTGTCAAGTTCCCCAAAAAGGGCCACCCTCCTTCGCCCGCGGCCAGAAGCATGGGCCTGGCGAGAGTGGGCAAGGCGACCCCACCAGAGGGGAAGCAGAGTAAGGGAGCCGCCAAGAGCAGGGCCCCCCCCGGACTGCTGGACAAAGCCTCACGCAAGCTGCACATCCGCATCCAGCGTGGCAAGGCAGCCCTGGCCGGTCAGAGGAAGGCCACCGACCGGTTCAGTGCCAAGTCGCGGGAGAGGGTGGGGGGCCCCGTCACTCGGAGCCTGCAGCAGCAGCAGCAGACCATCTCTGCGGAGGCCCCAGAGGCCCAGAGGGAGGAGAGCACCGCCCGGCCAGAGCTGAAGGACACCAGGTGAGCTCCTCCACGGGGCTCCAGACAGGCCAGGTGCTCCCTACGGAGGGGAAGGTGGGGTTCCGCCATGACTGGGGCAGGAGGGGAGTACCAAACAGGCCCCACAGGTCCTGCTGCAGCCCACAGAGCTTGGAGGGGCTGGGGCGTGGGCGCCTGCAGTCAGGGAGGGGCCTTCTGGCCAGCCGGCCCTTGGGGTAGCTCCCACTTGGCAGGACTGGCCTCCCTGGACTCGGTCTCTCACACACAGCCCAGCTGGGGGCTTAGCCGGTTTGCCTTGAATTGGCCAGGTTCACACACAACGTTGGTCCAGAGCCCGAGTCCCACGATGGCTCGCCTGCAGACCTGGCCAAGGAGTGTGAAAGAGGCCGTGCCAACCATCGTGCCACCACCCTGGCCCTTCCTCGGTTGTCACCCATGGCTGCTTGCTTCTCCCTGACCTTCTCCCTGTCCTGTTGGGCCTGAGGCCTTGCCTTTTCGCCATAGTGGCGGGTCCTTTGCCAATGCAGCCATGGCCAAGGGCAGCCTTAAAAAGATGGTTTCCAAGACCCACAGCTGCCCGTCTTCAGAGGGTTCCTGTTCTTGTAAATACTAGACTTGGCACGAGCCATTCATGGCTCTCCTGGTCCGAGGAGGGCATCGTCCAACTGTCCAACAGTGGGGGTGGGGGTTGGGGGTTTGTTCTCCTCCTACGTCGTCTCCCCTTTTCCACATCATGGCTTTGCTTTCTTCCCTGCAGGAGCCTCCCTTGAGGAGACCTCGACAGACAGCCGAACCCTCCAAATGTGTAAATGAGATTTTTCTGGTCAGGGGCTCGGCCGCCTGACGTCCGGCACAGCAGGAGGAGGAGGAGGAGGAAAGCAGAGGCTCCATCTTCCCAGCAGGCAGAGCCAAGGATGCAGTGGGCAGTTGCCGATGGGCTCGCTCCAGAGCCGGCCTCGGTTGCGACCCCCCCCCCCTCACCAGCCAAGCCCGGCGAATCTTGGCTGCAGGGACAAGACCCTTCCATGGATTGTGGCTGCCCCTCTTCCGCCCTCTTCTCCCCCAGCAGCCCTGGGCTTTTTACAAAGGACTCCTCAAGTCCCTTGGGAGGAGGGAATGCCACCTTGGGGCTTCTTGCTTGGGCGCCTGGCGCAGGACGGAGGGAAGCAGATAAAATCTCCTCTGGGGGGGTGGGAGAGGGTGGGCGAGGAGGGGGTCTGCCAAAGGTGCTGGGAGCAACGCTCGCTCGTCAGAAGGCCCCGCCAGGCGAGTATCAGGGATGACAAAGTGTTCACACGGCACCCCAAAATCCCCAGGTTTCTGTCACCCACTTTGCGAAGGCCTTGGTGTCAGACCAGCCGGTAGGAAGAGACTGCCAGGGACCCCCCCCCCTTTCCCTCCCCTCCTCTTCGGCCGAAAGGTATCCCTGTTTTCCCAAATTCCTCTGGGCTGAACAAGACATTTGCGGGTTGGTGGTGGATGACCAGCAGAAGACAGTGCAACACCCCCCCCCCCACCAAGAGAGGCTGTCCATCTGAGGGGGGTTGGCAGCAGAGAGGGCAAGAACCTCCCTCCCCCCATTTCCCCTAGTTTCAAAGCAGAACTGAATCCCCCCCCCTCTTTATTTCCCCCCCCCCCGATGCTGCTCCCTTTTCCAACCTCCCCTTTCCATTTGGGTGAACAGCAATTGCTTCGTTTGACTTTATCCCCTCGCCCCTTGACTTAAAAAAGAAATGTGATCTACCTCTTAAAATCCGAAGCTTTGATATTGTTTTGGCGACTTCGTGCCACCTGAATCACCTCTCGCTATCATTCCCTTTTGCCTTTTGGTTGCGTTTCTTCTAATTCATGGGGGGGGGGCATCTACACCCAACAGTTGTATAAAGCATTCATAGCAAGTTTGGAAAGGGGGGGGGGTTTAAAATATTTAAAACTATTTAAATTGTTTTTGACACTTCAGTTGTATTATATGTGATTTACATTTTACATTCATTTGTTTATGTGGGAGAGAGGAGAGGGTCTTTCGTCCGAAGATGGCTCTTGTATTAAAGTTTGCTGTTCCGTAGTTCTTCATTTTCCCCCTTTATCTTCTTGTTGGAGAGTGATGCAAAGACTATTCTATTAAAAACATTAAAATTTCCAATTTGCCATACAAAACCCAATTTGTTGTTGCTTCCGAACGTTGTGTTGGCATGATGTGAATTTGCAGCTAGCCTTGCGAAAGGGGGTGGAGGTTGGCCGTTGCCAGCTGCCCACTTGAAAGCGGAGTGGAGGGTCCGTGCAGCCCCTCGCATTCAGCAGGGAAACGGACTCACCATCACCCTCTGTACCCCCCCCCAGTCCAGAGGAGCTGCTGTTGGGCTGCAGCCTGAGGGGCTCCTTCAATATCTGGGAGCACCAGTAAAACAGTACGGGGTGGGGTGGGGAAAGGGGAGGGAAGGGAAGGACGGACTGGCCTTCCATTCCAGCCAGCCAGCTGAGGCTGTTCCCCGAGGGATTGGGGACTGCTTTGATTGGGACGTCTGCATCTGATGAGTTTGGGGGTGGGGGGGGCTCAACTCCTTTGGTTCAGTGATTCCAGACTCCCTTTTGCAAACGGATAGGGCCGCAACCCGCAACCTTTCGTCTCTTCCCAACCTTACAGGTCAGCGGTTGAGGGTCCACCTGTGCTCACTACCAAAACAAAAACCAAACCCTGTCTTTTCTGTGGAATCCGAGATGCTGAGCTCCGCTGCTAGACCCATGTAAGACCCACAAACTAGCAAATTATCCCTACATTTGAAGTGCTTGCTCCCCTCCAGTTTAACTGGGGGGGGGGGGCTGGTTAAGGAAGGGCAATAGAGGCAGGAGGACAGAGAGAGGCCTCTGCACAAGGGAGGACCCCAGCCATAGGTCTTGGGGGCTGGGGACCATTTCCCCCCCCTTCCCTGTTTTCGGGAGGGTGTTTTGCATGAGCGGCCTGGGAGGAGAGACTGCAGGAGGGCGACGTCAGCAGTGATGCCCCTTAGCTCCTCCCCCTTCTCACTTTCAGCCCAGGGAGAGGGAGGACGGCAGGCAGACCGTTGGAGGCTCAGCTGCAGGGCTTGAAAGGAGGGGGACCAAGAGATGCATTAGGTAAGCAGGGGCCGGAGGGGGGAGGAGGAGGAGGAGGCTTCCCCCTCCCCTTGTATCAGGCTCCACCCACCACCATCATCCTGAGCATCATTTGGTTTCTGCAAGGATTCCTAAAAGCGGTTCCTGGGAGCCAGACTGAGGAAGACGCTGGCTAGCTTCCTGACAAGGCATGGATGTTGCTGTTGGGATGTAGGGGGGAGGGTTGGTGTGCTCTGGTTGGGGGGGGGGGGGCTTTGCCAAAGCTGAAGAGGGAAGCGTCCTGCAAGAAGAAGAGTTGGTCTTCCTGCCAAATTTTCCCAGGAAGGAAAATAAAGTGTTTGGTTGGCTCATCCAAAAGCTTCTGAAATTGACCCCAGGGTCAGGGAACAGACGAGGCTTCTCACTGAAGATGAAGAGGGAGGGAGTTTGGCCACATGAGGTCGGAGGTGAGATTGCCCCCCCCCCACTGGTAGTTGATTTCCTGCCGTCTGTTTCACCCACCAGAGGGGGGCTGACTGGCCTCGGCAGAGTTCGCACAACTAAGCTGGGAGACCTGCGAAAGCTATGGAGGCCTCGTCTGTGGACACCACCAGTCCGGTCACCTTCTCACAGGTGTTTGGCCATCAGTGTCAGCTTCTGGAGGCAGGTAAGAGCAGTGGGGGATGGGGGGGAGGATGAATGAGCTATCTGAGAGGAGCACTGCATATGTCCCAGGTTTGACAGCCGATGACACAGAGGGAGGAAATGCTGGTTCAGCAGCCGTAAGTGAAGACGTAGAGGTGGGCCAATCAAAACATTCTCCACAAACATGGGGTAGAGAGGAGTGAGATCCAGAGATGCTCTTGTGCGTCTGCCTTGTTGTGCAGGATTTCACACTGTTCAAAACCAGGGCTGCCACCGGACAGGAGAAGTGCGGCTTCACCCGTGCAACTACTCAGAAATGGAAACAGGCTTTGTTTAAGGAAGATGGGTTGTGTTATATTAGGGGCTGTGGATCTGAGCCCAAAGGAGTGGTGGCGGGGACAGCTGTTCCAGCTCCTTCTCTGTCCGAATCAAGGGCCCTGAACAGCCAGGAGATCCCTGGGTTCTTATGTCCTAGGTGGGAAGGATGTTGCGGATCACCGTCCCATACTGCTGGGCAGGTAGTAGGCTGATGGGAATTAAAGTCCAACAGACCAGAGGATCCGGGCCTATCAGATTGAGGGTTCGAGTCCCTCCCTGCTCACCTTCTCCAAGTTGTTCCAGGGATGATAATGGGGAGAGTTTCCTGGGCGACTGGTCTAAGCTGGGCCGATATTTTCAGGGGGATCTGGGAGAGGCCACTAGGAATCCCAGTTTGGCTCCAGCTTCCTCTGAGGCATGTTGTCACTATTTGCTCTGACCCAGCCGGTTCCTGCTCAGGGTTCAAATCATGGCACATCCATCTTGGTCAGCATCAGATGCCAGGCTGGGCTGTCCCCTTCCATTTTTGTCTGTCCTGTGAAGGAAGATACATGGGGAGCAGGCATAATTGAAACCAAGCAAGGATTTGAAACCAGATCTCTGGGTCCCATGAGGTCAGCTTTTCAGTCGCATGCTGCAGAGATGCAGTCCTTAAGTGAGGCAGAGCCCAGAAAAAACAGGTGAATGATTAAACAGAGGTGGGGGTGTCCTTGGCTGATATGGATAACGTGGTCTGAAATGGATGGAAGAATTGACCAAAGGGGCCTGTGTGTGTTTGTGTAAGAGATCCAATGGGCCTTTCAGGGGGAACCCAGGAAGAGTCAGAGTCCTCCCTCCACTCTTCTTGAAGGGCCACTAAAAGTGGGGTCCCTCCTTCCTGGCCCAGCTGTTCTTACCATGAGCTGCTCCACTGCGATCCCCTGACCCATGGCTCCCTGCTAAATGGGCCCCAGAAGGGCTCCGGAGGTAGCAAAAAGTCTTTTCTCCATTTCTGTAGCATCATCCAAATAGGGAGCCCTGCTGCTGATGCGGCCTGTCACAGGAATGAAGGGAAAGGGCACCACATCTGGCAGGGAAGTCGCTCTGCGCTTTGGCTCCGACAGGCAAATGCTCAGCAGTCTTCTGTGAGTTGGCAGCTCCTGTTCCAATGCAGCCCCCTCCCCGGCAGCTGGACCGTCTCAGACGGAGACAGCCACATGTTGCCTCACTAAGCGGGAGGCCGCCTCCTGGATCTCCCCCGCCTCGCTGGAGAGGCATTGACACAAGGCAGTGGTTGTCTCTAGGGGCCATTTTTGATTGCTGAAGATGGAAAGCAACCTTGGGTGTTTCTGGCGCTGCTTTCATGGGGCCGGAGGACAGCGGGCTCAACGCCTGTCCCTGCAGTCCATTCAAGCCTCTCCTCCCTGCCAGGGTGGTGCCCGTTGCGGCTTTCCTTTGCATGCTTTGGCTGGCCACCCAGCCGCTTGACCCGCAAGGAGGGACGCTCCGGGGAGAAGCCAGCAAAGGCCACCCTCCCTCCTCCCAGACTCAGTAAAAGAGCTGAAGGGGGCTCAGACGCAGCAGAGACGTTGCTTTTTTGTGCTGTTTTATTTTCATGAGGGGGGGGCGTGAGTTGGTGGAACAGAAAGCTGCCCGCCTGCCCGGTGTGTGCCAATTCAGAACAGGCCCGTTTGGAGCTGGCTGCTTTCCTGGTTGTCTTCATGCAGAGTTGAGCCATGGCAGCTCTCTGTTTGTGGCGGTCAGCCGGGGTTGCCGGCCTGGAAGAGGAAGCGAGTTGGGTCAGAAGGGGGTCGTTGCTGTCCCTGGTCTTTCATGACAGGCAGACGGCACTGAAATCAGATGGCGGCTTTCAGGAAAAGGGTTTTCCGGGACCCTGTGCCGTTATTTGAAAAAACAAAATTAGCAGATTTATTCAAGGACTTAGACAAAACCTCAGTGTTCCCCTGCTTTGTTTAAAAGTAGTCTACCTTATCTTTAGCTACATCATGACACAAGTCCAATCGGAAATTAAAAATACTTGACAATGAAATTGTTTTTAACCAGCATAGATTCCTAGATGAATGAAAGTTTCTTTTGCTAATACAAACTGTTAGGAAAGTCCTTTGCCTTCCTTGCTGTTCCTGTGGTAGATGAAGGCACCCGAGGAAGGGTTCAGCAGGAGGCCTTACCGGGCCTGGGCAGGCTTTGGTTCACGCGTGCTGAACAGGCACAGGAGAGCCGGGGTTTGCGTAACTCACCAGTCGCTGGGATGGCCCTGAATTCTGACTTTGCCCACGAAGATCAAAGCAACCTGCTTTGCAATCTTGCAGGGAGCTTTGGGTAGGATATATTTAGAAGGTAGCATAATAGGATTGGATGTACTTGCACGCAAAAGAACCAGCCAGGATCAGAGGGAAAGACCCCCGTGCGCCCTGGAAGGAAAAGCAGAGAGGCTTGTCGTTGAGCAAACAACTTTCCCAAGAGATGCTGGGAAAGACCCCCTTTCAAGAACTGACCGATGGAGCTGAACTCTGAAGGGAAACACTGATCAGAGCCATGTACAGCTCTTCTGCAACAATTACGTATCTGCCCGATATGGATAAGATCTGGAACTGTGGCTTTTCCCAGTGGGGCACGTGAGAGCCAGGGAGCACCAGGAGAGGGAGACAGAGGCTGTTTGGAGGAAGCCCTGGTCACTTCTGACCTTAGAGAGGAGGAAAAGGGCCTCTGATTTGAAGGAACAATCTGTCCACCTGCCAGGTGGAGTTTTTGGTGTTTGTTTTCCTGAATTCAGGTGGCGGCCTGAAGTGCACTTCTCCTCTGCAGGATGCTCAGGCTATGCCAAGAGAGCTGTCAAAGTTGGCTCTTTACTCCAGAGGGCCAAGCTTCGGGGAAAGTTGTGTGCGTCATTTGGCAAGATCCTTCACAAAGGGATCTTCTTCCTCTTTTAAGGAGGAAAGTTCTCCACTGGTAGAGATCTGAAGCTGAAGAGTTCTGATGCTCTTGGCTGTCGCTGCCTCTTGGGTGCGGGGGGGGGGGGGGGTAGCAGACCCTCCTTCCAACCCTCACGCCAATTAACCGCTTATTTGCTGGGGTGTCTGTGGTGTGGGGGCCACTCTGTGGGGCAGCAGCTTCTGACCCCTTGAACAAAAGTCAAAATCTGACAGGTGCTTGAGTCCCATTCCCCAGCAGGCTGCTTGCAGCTCTCCTGCCCCCTTCCTTTGTGGGTCAGGTTGGAGAGGGTGCCGGAAGAGAATTCCCGGGTTTTTGCATTCTCATGCAGGCCCACCTGCTGCGGGGGTGGCGGTGGAGAGAAGGTGGCTTGGCCTCCTTGCTAGGCCTCTGGACCAGCCCCTGCAGAATCTCAAGGTTGCCTCTGGGCCACCAAGGCTCCTTCCCTCGGCCGGCCGGGGAGGGGGATGGCAGCAGCTCTGAAGCCAGCACCAATCTGGGGGTTTGTCCAAGAGGAGAAAGGCCAGCCTTTAGGGTGGGCCCTCTTGCTTCTCTAGGTCGCCGCTTTGGGGCCTCTGCAGACCCACCCGCAGGGCTCCCCCAGGTCTGGGAAGGGGTCCAGAAGATGCCGGAAAGCATTCATAGGAAATGCCCGTGGTGCCCCCCCACCCCACGCCTGGGCCCCCTCCCTCCAGAGCCTCCCTGGCCAGACGGTCCGAGGCTGCCTGCCGTCCCGGGTTTCCCTCCTTCCCTCCCTGGGGACCGCTTGGCCAGCGCCCGGGGGGGGGGGGGCGTGGCGGGGCTCCCGCAGGGCCTTGCGTTGGGGCGCAGCCGCAACACTTTTCTCTGCTAAAAATGAAAATTGGCCTAAACTCACCCGGCGCCCCCCGGGAGGCGCCCGAAAGCCCCGAGCTCTCGGCCAGCGTTGGCGGGAGAATCCTGCGATCTCGTGCGGCTTCGGTGAGGCTTTCCGGCGGCTGTGCAGATGGAGCCCCTTCCCGTCTCCGGGGCGGTGGGAGCGGAGCCCCCGGTGGGAAGCCGAAGACACCGGGCGGGAAAAGGCTGAGGGAGCCGTGGCGGGTCAGCGTGGCGCGCCTGAGGGCAGCCGCGGAAGAGACGGACTGACTGACTGGCGCTCAGCCCGGCTCCGCTCCTCGCAGGCAGGCAAGCAAGCAAGCAGGGCGCAATCGGCCCTTCGGAAGGGCTCGGCCGGCTTTCCCTCCCGAGGAAGGGACCTTCGCCCGCTGTCCGCGAGGGGCGGCCCTGAAGGAGCGGCCCTCCCTCCGCCTCGCCGGGAACGGACCCGGCTCAGCGCAGGGACGAAGAGGGGGCGGGGCAGTCGCCCAGGTCTCCTCCCGCCCTTTGGCTGCCCCTCTCTGCGGGGGGGGGGGGGGGGAGGTAAGGGCGGCTCTGCTGCCTTCTGCCCCCCCTCCCCCCGTTTTTCTGACTTCCCGGTGGGAGGGGTTCGGGAGCCCCCCTCCCAGCTGCCCTCCCCGGAGGTGACCCCTCTTTCCTGCGCTCCTTCTCCTTAGCCGTGCAGTCGCTGCGCACGTTGAACGAGCAGATCTCCGACTTCATCGTCCACAAGGCCAAGGCACTGGAGGCGGAGGCGGAGGCAGAGGAGGCGGATGGCCACCTGCCCCTGCCCGGCCAGAGCAGCACCCTGAGGAGGTCCATGTCCCTCATGACCCAGCTCCTGATGGACGCCCAGGTAAGACCCCTCCCTCCGCAGCGGATCTCCTATGAGGCTCCCCCACCCCACCCCACCTGCGGGATCCACTCACAGGTCACTCTGAAAAGCCACAATCAATCGGCTCGCTTCTTGCAACACGCTAAACCATGGTTTTGAAACCGGACTGGCTGGGTTGACCCAGGCTAAGCTGAAGCCGGCCCTGAGGGCCTAGTCCAAAGGACGGCACAGGCCGGGGCCCCTTGCAGACGGGACTCCAGCTGTTTTGTCCTTCGTGGGCATCTTCCGTAAGTGGCCAAGGGTCTCTCGTCTCTCGTGGATAGGATCAGCCTCTCTTGACCTGCTGTCTTGGGCAAAGGCTCCCTGGGTGAAAGCGCACCTGGCTGCTTTCTATTGCAGCAGAGAGGGAATCTGACGAGGCTTCCCTGGCCATTGTCCTTCCGTCACTCGAAAGTCCTCACGTTCCTTCCTTGGTGGCTCTTAGGCGCGTGAAGAGCAAGCGCTGTGCAGGTGTGGGCACATCCCTGCATTTTTGTATAGGACAGTGCATCAGGAGATGAGAGGTCTAAAAAAAATGCTGTACCTGGGTGGCTGGTGCAGCATCTTTGTTTTGGTGGATGACTCACACAGTCACACCGGGGCATAGCAGTGTGAATTCTGCCAGGGACCTAAGTCTTGAGACCCACTTCCGATGCATCTGCTTCCCTGGAGGGCCAGAAAAATCTTTGCTCAAACCCCCTCCCCCGAATTCAGGAAAAACCTACTTAGATTCTCCAATATATGGTTTGCAGCCAGGAATTCTTACAAATGGCAAGACAAGTATCCTGCTGCCTTATCTCTCTCTGGGCTGCAATTCTGCTTATCTCCTTCTGTCTGAGAGGAGTTGGGTGCCTTTGGTGTGGTTGTTGATCACCAGCTCTGCAGAAATATACACACACACACACACACACATACACACACAGGTATCCCTCTGTGCTGGCTGAGATGTTTCAAATTTGTTGTCTGGGATTTGGGGACCTTTCCAAGGTGGGGCCCACCTGCATAGGAATCGTCCTTTTGGCTTGACTTGTTCTGTGCCTGAATGTTTTTTTGTCAGGAGTGCAGAAAATATAATCTGGAAATTAGTTATAACAGGCAGATTTTTCTGAAGGTGCTTGAAATGTTCTGGGTTTGAAGCCACGAGGTTAATAAACATCAGCGCCTTGCCACAACTTGTGAATTACAGGCCCTAATTTTCACAGTTGCCCATTAAGATCTAATTAAGGCCACTAGAATAAATCAAAGTGTTTGGAGAGCGATTACCTTGATTAATTTGCCAGAGACATTTGCCACCTTAATTTAAAAAAAAAGGGAATATCAACTCCTCTAATTTTTCATACGGATAGTGGTGTGTTTTACTTTCAGTGAAACTTGCTGACTGTTTGGGTTCTTTTTAATGAAGGAAGCAAAGAAAATTGCGGCACCAAAGATGGCAATTTACCTGTGAATTTTGGGGAGAGGTGCTTGCAACAAAAGTCAGGCTGGTCAGGCTGCATTTCCCTCCAGCTTCCCTGAGGTGCATGGAGCAGCAGCAGGGGGGGCTTTCTTTGCAGTGGCTCTTTCTGCCATTGGTTACCCTGGAGGGGAATCTGGTACTCAGATGCCTTGAGAGCAGATAGATCATTCAGTTTAATGCAAAAGAGATTGCAACAACTTCAGCCAGTCCAGCATTCTGAAAATTATATGTTTATAATGTATGTACAGTATACTCTGTGTGTGTGTGT
>JAEANM010008283.1:0-17113 GCA_017656035.1 Myanophis thanlyinensis | reverse complement strand
CTGCTGTGAACCGCCCCAAGTCCTTAGGGAGATGGGGCGGTATATAAATGTGAATAAATAAAGAAATAACAATAAATAAATGTTGCTCTTTGGGTGCTGCTGCCTCGCAGGACGATGACACGGAGTGGCTGCTTCCCCACTCTGCGCCCTTCCACCCCTGCTGGGCCCCTTACCCACCAAAGAGGCCACTGAGCTATCTGGGGAGGGCCATGGGGAGCCGCCCAGTGAAGCAGGACCGGCCGCTGACGCCCGCGTGTCTTTGCAGGTGTGGGATGCTGAATGCAGCAGCCATGGAGAAGAAGGTAAGAGGGCGGTGGGCAGGAGTGGGGGGGCAGCGTGGTTCCACAGCGGCAACTACGACTCTTCTCCGGCTGCCCAGGTGCTGCTGATGGGGAAAAGCTGCTCCGGCAAGACGAGCATGCGCTTCATTGCGGGATTTAGTTGGCGAAGTGGAGTGCATGCTCGTCTTGCCGGAGCCGCTTTTCCCCATCAGCAGCACCTGGGTGGCGGGAGAAGAGCCAGCGTTGCCGCTGCAGAGCCGCACCTGCCCGCTGCCCTCCCCGCTCCTGCCTGCTGCCCTTTTCTTCTCCATGGCTGCTGCATGCCACACCTGCAAAGACACGCGGGCGTCAGCGGCCTGTCCCGCTTCCCCAGGCAGCTCCCCACGGCCCTCCCTGGATGGCTCAGCGGCCTCTTTGGTGGGTGAGGGGCCCGGCAGGTGCAGAAGGGCGCGGAGCGGGGACAGCAGCCGCACCGTGTCATCGTCCTGCACCCGTAGGCCTGACAGCCCCAGTCTCGCGTAGGTCACTCGCCCAGCGTCAGATAACGTGACACGCCAATCACTGAGGGTGGAACGGTGCCAGAACTAGTTCGGCGGGCCGGATTAAAAAGCCCAACGGGCCAGGTGTGTCCCGCGGGCTGTAGTTTGCCCATGTCTGTTCTAAGGCCACCGATTTCAATCAATGAGTCTGAGTGGCTTACAGTTCATCAAATACATTACATTTTAAAAAAATGTTTGAAACAATAAAACCTGTAAAAAAGCATTAAAAATACACCTCAAGATACACAAGAGCAAGGTACTTGGCCTGTTTACAATAGAGCCAAGAAACGGGTAGCAGCATCCCAGCTCAGGAGCAAAGCCACGTCTTGAAAGCTACACAAGGCAAAGAGGTGTGGGCCATTCTGCTCTCCGAAGGGAGGAGCCTCTGCAGAAAAAGCTGCCTCCTGCCAGCTGACACCCTTTGGCCGAGGGAGCTGCAGCATGCCCAGGCAATCTTCAGGTACCCCAGTCCCAAGCCAGGTAGGGCTTTATAGGTAACCACCAGCACTTGGAATGGCACCTGGAAACACATGGGTGGCCAGTGCAGCTCACGCAGAAATGGCATATGTGCTGTATATCAGCCCACACAGCTGCGTTCTACACCAGTTGAAGTTTCCCAGTGGTGTTCAAGGGCAGCCCCACATTAGAGTGTATAACAGTAGTCTAACGAGGTTACATGGACATGGGTTACTGTGAGTAGGACCTCCTAATAGAAGTATGGATGCAACTAGTGTACCACCCAGAGTACGCAAAGGCTTTCCTAGGCATGAGTGCCACCTGCTCTGAACAGGAGTCCCAGAGGACCCCCCAGATTGCACACTGGATCTGTTTGGGGCAGTGCAAACCCCTTCAGAACCAGGCATGGAAGAATATTGTCTCCAGTGGGTCCCACAGCCTCTCCCTTGCTTGGGTTTAGTTGGAACCTGTTTTGCAACCTTCAGTCCCCAGCAGCCCCTACACACTGGGATAGGATGTCCACGGCATCACTCAAGGGGGCGGGACATAAAGCTGCTTACTGATGGTATCTCATCCCAAATGATGGATCACCTCACCCAACAGCCTCACGTAAAATGTTCAAAAGAGCAGGGAGAGAACGGAGGCAGCCCACAAAGTAGTGGCCCCCACCTGGCACTCTCCCACCTATCAACATTGGAAGTAGCCCTGGAGGAAGGAGAGATGGCCCAAAGCAATGCTGCCATCCCAACTTGCTGAGCCAGCCCAGAAGGATTCCATGGTGGATGATATCGAAGGCTGCTTCTGCCAGAGGTCCTCCATGGTACAGTCCATGCCGTCTCCGTCCCAAACCAGTGTCAGTCCCATGCTGGAGATCTGGCCGGCACCTGGTCTGAACCCTCCACTTTTGAAAGGGACCAAATTGTCTGAACCCTCCACTTTTGAAAGGGACCAGATCGTCTGCTTCATCCAGATTCTCTGAAGCTGCCACGCAACCACTCCACCACCTTCCCTGGAAAGAGACGCTTGGAGACCAGATGGAAACCGCCCAAGCTAACTGATCCTTTTGAGGACCATTGATCTTGCTTTCTGGGGCTGGACTGGGGTTACGTTGACCTACCAAATGGTTTTGGCCTCCAGGTTCCAGCAATCCTAGTCAACAGGGTCAGTTGTAGTTCAGCCTCTGGGTCTTCATTCCTGTTCTGGAGAACAACTGGTATACACCTAATTGGTCTGTTTTTGAATGTGGCTCTTGAATCATCTTGTCTCTCAGGCCAAGTAGCTCCTGCCATGTTCTCTTCATCAGAGCAGCACTTGTTCCTCTGCATGCGTCTCTTGTCTCCCCAGCCCTGCTCTCGCGAGGCCCGTTCCAGGAGGAGAGCCAGCTGACTTCAGTTCAATCCTTTTATTGTCCATGCACAACATACACAACTTGGTGGGTGCCCTGCAGAGGAAACTTGCTGATGGGGTTTGAGAAAACCCAGCAAGGTTTTCTGGCTATGGGGGCCCCAGATGGCTTGACTTTTCATGAACATAAAGCGATTTATATGGGATCTAATCCTTACTAACTGCTTGCTAACTTACTAACTGCTCCATCACCGGAGGCTTTCAAGAATGGTACGGGGGTCTCCTGTTTGGGCAGGGGTTCTGCTAGATGACCTCCACGTTCCATTCCAACTCTGTTATTTCCCACTTACTCTGGAATGGTTTGACCTTTGGAAAAGATGAAAACTTAAATTGGCTCTATTGTGTCCAGGAATAGAACTTGAAGCAACAGTATAGCAGACAAGGAAAGTTGAAGGAGTGTGTGGCAAGTGATTAGTCCCAGGAGCTTTTCATCCAGAGCCCCCTAGAAAGCTCTGCGGTTCTTTCCGCGGTTGTCTGTTTAGCCCGGAAGGGGGCTGCGTTCTGGAGAGCCAGCTGATGCGGGTGGGCAGCCGCCGCTTCTCTGGCTGCAGAGCCTTTTTAAGGGGTTGCAGCCACGAGCTCCTGGCCTGAACCGAACAGCATCTCGATGGTTCCCAGTAAAACACAACATCCAATAATGGAATATTTTTATTTAACAAAGTTAACGATACAATTGTGCTCCTTTTGAAAGAAAAAAAAAAAAAAGGCCATTGGCTCACCAGTGAGGTCCCCGATGAAGGCTGCAGAGGACCGGCCCAAGCCACGGAGGCAGCCAGGCTCATCGAGAAGCCAAAGGCCATGACTTTGCGGTCACTGCCTGTCCAGCAAGTGGCAAGAGAAGGTAGCTTGGGTTGCTTGAGGCAACTTTGAAGGAGGTATCTGATAGGCTAGAGGGGCCCAGAAGCTCTTGGTTTCGGCTAGCAGCAGCTTCTGGCCTCCCCTTTGGCACTTGGGGGGGCGGGGGGGGGAGTCCGGACAGGCTTTGTTTAGGAAGGATGCTGCTTCTATCCACCCAGGGATCTCAGGCCTTGTGTATAGGAGCTGGGCATTGGTGCTTTCCATCCCTCCATCGCCAGGAAAGTCACAGTGGGAGGCCACCCAGGATTTGTCCCTCGGGACTGACAGAATTGCACCGCCTGTTTCTATAGGAACCAATTCCTCTCCTAGCTAGTTGGATACCGGCAGAATAAAAATATAAAGGGCCTCCCTGCCAAGGAACCATTCTCCAGAGATCCTCAGGTGATGGTGCAAAGGAAGCCAGGCAGCTCTCACGCTGGCTGGGGTGTGTGGCAGGCCTTGGGACACAATCCCTGCGGCAGTTTGGGATTGATAAAAAAGGTTTTTAGGAAAAGGTCCCGGACTGTGTGAGGAAGGTAATGGTGGATGAAGTACATGAGCCACAGGCCTCTCCCTGGGTAATATTTGAGCAGCGGCTTGGTGGAGAGGAGGCCATCCGTGATGCTGTCCACCACCGAGCTGAGGTCCTCCACGGCCATCTTCATGAAATCCACAAACTGCCTGTTGATTTCCTCAAGATACTCCTCTCCGTAGGCTTCCCGAAGGTCATCGGGTAAAGATGCAAGGAGCTGGTCCTTCCTCTCCTTCCAATACTCGGGGTTGCAACTGCCACCTGTTGTAAGCCAGGGAAAAGGAAAGAGGGGGAGAGCTTTAGTCTTTTTGTAAGGCACCAGAGAAGGCTGGTGTCTTAAAACAGGGACAGTTTCTAATGGGAAGCCTGGGAAGTCTTCCAAGAGTCTCGGGTTGTATTTTTAAACGAGACGAGAGAGCAGAGGGATGCTTGCCTGCTCCCTTCGCTCTACGCAGCAGGCGACATTCTCACAATCATTTCGATGTTCAGCGCCCTTGCTGCAGGTTCCACCCCAACGTGGGTCCCCAGTCTCCTGTTCCAGCTCTGTTGTAGGCCTTCTGGAATACCCACTTGAGAAGGAAGGGAAGCAAAGACACCCAGGAAGGCCCCAGGTGAGCTTCCCCTGGAAGGAAGGAGTAGCTAAGTTGTGCAACAGGCAGAGAAGCGTCCAACGAATAAGGACCTCTTGGCATGACCTGGGCTGGCTTGGACTGATTCCTGAGATGCATTTACTTTCCAGGGAAATTGCTGAGCTCAGAAGGTAGCAGGGAAAAATCTCATTGGAAAGCATACGTCAAGTTTTTGTATGTGGGAGAAATGCACATATCCATCCATACATAGCACAGCTATCATTGACTTGCCTTAATGATCTTAAAGTTGAAATCAATATAAAACAAGGTGTATGATAAGGTGGTACAATATCAGCTATCCTTTTCTCAGCCTGCCATGAAGAAGTATTTTGCAAATTGGACTGGGCAAAAGATGGAATAAAAATCAATGGCTCCTATTTAAATCACTTAAGATTTGCAGATGATGTCGTTCTCTTCTCACAAGACCCAGACGAGCTACATAGACACATACAAAAAAAGCAGGAGAACCATTCGGCTTAAAAATAAATTTGAAAAAGAGCCAGGTCATGTTTAATAAATTCACCAAAGAAAAAAAATATATATCCGGAGAACTATATATAGTAGACCACTACATACTGTATACCTTGGCCAACAGAGCTCAATAGAAGATGGTACTATAAAGGAAATGGTGAAATGTGGTTTGGAGGCATTCGGCAAGCTAAGCATAACTATGCTTGGAAACCTTTCGATATGTGTTACTTGCTCTAACATATGTCAGTGAAACTTGGACACACCTCACACAAAAGCTAGGAGTGCGCAAAGAGCCATGAAAAAAGACAAATACTCGGCATCACAAGACAAGATAGAAAGAGCTGCACATGGATTAGAGAACAAACGAAAATATATGATGCCATCAAAAGAGTAAAAGAATTGAAATGGAAATGGGCCGGTCGCACAGAAAGAACGGATAGCAGGTGGACCAAGGCAGAATGGATCCCATTCGATAAAAAGTGTCTACAAAAGGGAGCTAAAACAAGACAGATTGATATCAGCAAACACTGCAGGCCCAGCCAGCAAAGGAAAGCTCGTATTGGTTGTAAACGTGCAGAAGAGGCCTTTATCCTGCAGTGGATAGACAATGGTTAGAAGGAGGAAGAGAAGGATATGGCTTTATCCTAGTATTTTCAGCCTTACCTGTTTTGAAGTACCCTGGAAAAATCACACTCACTCTGATTCCCCAAGGTGCAAGTTCACAGTGGAAGGTGTCCATCAGAAGGCTGAGAGCCGCTTTGGAGGTACCGTAGCTGGCCAAGCAGGGGTAGGGCATGTTGCCTGAGGGAACACAAATGAAATGAGCCTTGTTATGCCTCTCGTCAGCCATCTCAAAGGCTTCAAGGCTCCCAGAAGCAATGCCTCCTCCCCAGACATCTCTATGGGTCACTGTTATTGGTGAGCACCCTCTGAATGGATCAGGCAGAAGTGGCCAGCAACTTTAGCTGTCGTGGCATAGAGCACAATGCTTGGCACAAGAGCCTCAGTTCACACAATGCACCAAACCAGATATTGGGCTAAGTGAAGCAAGGCTGGCTTGATCTGTTCATGGGCCAAAGAAGGATCACCTGTTACTGAGGAGTTACTGGTCAAACAAGTTGCTCTAGCAACCTGTCGCAGTCAGTCCAGGGATGGGGGACATACACATATTTCTAGCAAATAAAGTTGCAGATAAATAAAGCTCTCAGAGAAAGATCTGCTAAAGAAACAGAAGCAGAAAACTACATTCGTTCTCCAGGGAGTTGAGTAGCCCCATTCTTTGTGGGCCTAACGCTCTCCCACGGGCCCCTTACCTGCCGGGCTGCTGACTGTGACGATCCTGCCACGGGATGAGCGGAGCAGGGGCAGGAGCCCTTTGGTCAGCTCCAAGGGCCCAAAGAAGTTCACCTCCATGCAGGTACGGAAGTGGAGCAGCGGCGTCAGCTCCGCATTGGCGATGGTGTCGTTGAATCCAGCATTATTCACGAGGCCCCAGAGCCCTGACCATGGGAACAAAACAGAGAAGTATGGAAATGCTCACTGCAGCCTGAGAGTGGGCACGAAAGGAGGAGGTGGGGGGCTGAATTAAGCCAAACGTGAAGTCTAGTCTATGAAAACTATTAATCCCTGATGGTGGCTATTTTTTGATTGCTTCTTCTATGAGCAGAAGAGCTGTCCTCACTACAGAAGTGCCTGCATAACATCTCAGCTCAACTGCCTCCACAGGAGGACACGCTGGGCAGGGCCTGATGGAGACAGCAGGAGACTAAGAGCAAACAGGGGCAGAGACCTTGGAAATCAGCATGTTGGGGGAGGGAGGCCATTTTAGGTTACTGGACAGGAAATTCTGAGAACCACTTTGGGGGCACTCTCCTTTCTGGACACCATTTCAAGGCCAGTATAGTCTTTCCACTTGGGGAGGCCTCCACAATCCTCGTCCCCTCAGTCAGATGATCCCTGGGGATCAGCATCTTAGGAAAGAGGGCTAACTACTTCTGAATAGATCTTCTATGGGACCCAGAGCTTCTGATGGCAGATTACCTGTCCTTCCAGTCTGTGCCTTGATGAACTGCAGGGCTCGCTGAATGTCCTCTGCTTTAGTAAGGTCCATTTCCAAGAGGGTCAGCCGTGAGGAGCACGTCTGTCGAAGCTCTTCTGCCCCGGAGCTCTTCAGGTCCAGCACGCTGGCAAAGACGGTGAGCCCCAGCCGGTCCAAATGCTGGGCAGCTGCCTTCCCAAAGCCTGAATCACATCCTGGGAGGGGGTATAAAGAGAGAGGTGGGAGAGCTGGACAACAAACCTCTTGCCCCCCTCACATAGAAATGGCCTTACATGGTTGCTTTGAAGACAGAAAGTACGAAAGCACAAAGGTGAGTCATATCAGAATATGTGGAAGGGAGGGGGCAGGAATCAATTAATTACGGGATGATTATGCTTTACCCTTAAGACTTCCAGGAATCTGTTGTTTTTCACAATTTTTAAACAAAGAATAATCACAAGTCAAATGGAGACAACATTTAAATGCACTGAAAAGGTAGTCACAATAAAAAACCTTGTTGGGAATTAATTTCAACAGAATTGCTTAACTTTCCCATAGAGAATGGTGGGAATTTAAAAACACTATTTGGGTGAGTTACAAGGTCCCCCCCATGGAATGTATTTGTACAGGATCACTAAATGCCAGAGATCTTGCTTATTGGGTCCTGGAGAACACAAGGCAGAACCCAGAAAGAACCCAAGTTTTCAAAACTGTTGGAACTTGTGAAGGCCAACCAAGCCTCACCTGACCAGTCGGCTCAGGTGAAAGCAATTCTAGTTGCCATCTTTGTGCATAGCTAAATGAAGTCTACTGGAAGGGAGAATCCATGCAAGAACTTTCATTACTAACATCCACAGCTGTCCTTGATGTTCCTCCACTTGCCTCTTCCTGAGGAGGAACCTTCTCACCAGTAATGTTTTGCTCACAATTCAGGGCGAGGGGGACACTGAGCCAGGACAGGAACAACCCACAAAGCAGGGACGCTTCTCAGAAGGCCTAAACAGGATGCCCATTCTGTCAGCTCCCCCTCCCATCACCACCACATCAGCACACACACCCAGCAACTTCAAGAAGTTTTGGAGCAGCCCAGAAATATACATTTGATGTTAAAAACAAAAGGTTAAGGACAAAAACATAAAATAAGCAAAGCAAAAATAATGACAGGCAATAAAACCACAAGTTTCCAAAGGATCTTCAAAGGCTGACTAGGGAGCCTCCATTCCCGCTCAGCCAAGCCCGAAGCCCCTGCACTCCCCTTGCCCGGGCCAGCTGCTCCCGCCTCTCACCTTTGCCTGGAGCTGGCAGTCTCATGGGTTTGCGGTCCCCAGTGACCACGGGGTACTTTGGGCCTTAGCCTGCCTCTCCCCTCTTTCAAAGCTTGGCAGCTTTTATCAAGCATGGCAGCTGATCAAACGTGGAACTAAGCTTCCTCACCAGCCACTGAGTCTGAAGAACAGCTTGTGTGCCAGTCCAAAGCTGAGGAGTAGGAAAGTTCTCTCAATGGGTTAATCCCTGTCTAACCAACGAGCAGATATTTTATCACTATTACAGCTTGCTTGGAAGGTACAAGCATGAATTAGTTGTAGGATACAGGGCATTATTGAGCCTGCCCAGAAAATCAGTCACTTCCTGAAAGAGGACTGTGGCACACAACCACCGGTGTCTTAATGGTGCCACGCAGAGGCCCGTCCAGGTTGCCTCTTTCTGGATTCAGCCACCAGGGAGGGGACAAAGGCAGAGACCCCCAAACGGCACCCCTCACACTTTCTTGCTTAAATCACAGCCAGCCCCATTTCAGAAAGGGAGGGGGGGGGAAGATTAAAAAAGTTTCAAGTCAGGAAACGCTGAAGAAACACCCTGAAAACTGTGATATATCATGGAGGGGGGAGCCCCTTGCTGGGGAGGGGAGGGGGGGGCTCCACCCCTGTGACCTGCAGCGCCGAGAGCAGCAGCCTGTCTTTTCGCCTGGGCTCCAAGCAGCCACTCTTGGCCTTCAACCCTGCAGCAGCGCAGGAGACAAGGCTGCCTCACACCGATGGAGGAAATGGCAGAGGGGAGTGGGGGGACTCCTCCCCCAGGAGGGTGAGGAGGGGAGGACTGACTGACTTTCTCACGCCAAGCGGGAGAGAAAGGGGGAGGAATGAAAACAATCTGGGGCAAGCAAGGAACAGGCTGTTCTTTCCCCCACTGATAGGTATGGTGATAGAACTTTCCTCCCCAGCAGATTTATGGCAACATTAACCATTAACAGCTGCCGGCCAGCTGCCAGTGCCTCAAGCAGGCTTGTGTGCACACCGGCTGCCGCCACTCCCTCAGCCCGACATTTCCACCCAAAGGGCACAAAACCAGCCCGGCCAGCCAGGGGGACCTTTTCTCTCCTTGGCCGAACCAGGGCCACCCTTGAGCTCAAGATGAAAGGAAGAACGAGGCTACAGGCACCATGGTGCTTTGATCTTTGCAATTATCTGATGCCCCCAAAGCAGCCAGTGACAGGAGAGCAAACCAATGTTATCAATAAACCTGTATGCCTAAACAGTGGTCTATTTTCTAGCAGGATCCCACTCTGGCTGGATTTCTGCACAGATGATGCCATCTAGCGCCAAATTTTCTTCATTCAGTCTTCCATTTGTAGCTTCCTGGCCTCCATGATCCCGTTACAGTGAATGAGATACGCCTGAAGCATTTGGGGCTCTTCCAGACTCTCAGGGCTTTCCTTATCCCATTTTGTCAGCTCTTGGCTCCTTCGCAGAACCTGGAGCGAGAGGCCACCTCATCCCTGAACCCACCTGGCCCATCTCTGCATTTTAACTGGTTTTTCTCTGGAAGGTCAGTGTGATGCCTTGGAGAATGGAGCCAGGCCCCAGAGATGCTCCTTCAACTGCCCCGGAAGCCTCTGAGGAGGTGGGTAACCCCATGACAAGGATTCCTCTGAAGAGGCTGCCAGACAGGCTCTAGATTCCTGCATATCTGTCAATCTCCCAGCTGGGTCATTCTTTCTCTGACACAAAATAATTATCTTGAAGTAAGTTGGCCATTATTCTTTCTGGAGCTACTTCACTTGGGATAGACATTTCTAGGCCTTTTTTCTATTGAATTTTAGTGTTGCATCACATTTCTAGAACATGTATATGCATATACAGTATTAATTGTTCTGTTAGTTTGCTGGAACAAAAGGGATTGTAAAATAATGCTTATGTTGCAGTTTCAGGCTCCGCATCAGAACTCGCCTAGTTCCACCTGCTGCTTGGTGCAAATCTGCAAGAGCCTTTTGGGTACTCAGCCTTTAAGACTTCCAGCGATGGGCCTTTTCCTGAGGCCGAGTCCATTCCCTCCAGACATCCGAAGCCTTCCCCTTCCCCTCTATTTTCTCTTCCTCCACCAAATAGGTGCAGGCCTTCCATCGGTGGGACTTTGTCACTTCTCTGCCCCAACACCCGTTGGCTGCTGTTGTTTTACACCGCAGGGCCCACAGTTGAACTGTCATCCTGAGGGACCCTGCTCAAAGCAGCCGAGGAGGACGGGGCCTTCCCATGAGCTGAGCTTGGTGTTCTGTTTATGCATCCCAAAGTAATTTTGCCTTTCTAGCAGCTGCATCTCACTACTGATCCATGTCCTACTTGCGACTGCCTAGAACTCACCAATCTTTTTCACAGGTACTACTGCCAGGCCAATGTCTCCCCTCCTCCTCCTCCTTTTATGCCTTTTAATGATTTTCCCAGATGCCTTCCGTCCAGTTAAATTTATTCTTGCTCATTTTGGCTCATTGTTCAAGCGTGTCCAGATCTGAATCTTCTCGTTCTCTCCTAGATACTTAACCACCTCTCCACAGTATACACATCACTCACAAATCTGACCACCATCCGTTCCTCCAGGTCATCATCAGAATCACAGAAGAGCTGGGGCATGCACAGCCTCCAGCGCCCCTTCTCTTTGGGTGGCTGGGAAGACCCCCTGCATGCAGGATGTGTGCTTGACCCAACTGAAATGTGCGTGGCAATTTTTGACTCAGCATACTGTGGAAGCAGCCTTTGTCTTGGCCAACACTACCTATCAACGCAGTTGCTTTGTTTGGGAATAGCCCAGAATGTGAAGTCAGCAGTTGTATTTTGTTCACCTGGGTATAATTTACCATATTTTGTGAATCCAGTTGATGTATCCAGAAAAATAAAACAGTGTGCCATAGGATTTTCTAGCGAGGCACAAATCGCACAATGGTTCTGCACGGAAACAATGTTGTTTTCCAACAGCAACTTCCCATATTTTCCTCACAGCTTTGTCCATCTTTTTTCCCAACTGCCATGGAGGAAAAGGTGAAACTGGCGCACAACGCCTTTGGCACAACTACGGAGTTCCTCAGTGCCTCCACATCTCCTGAGCCTCCTGCAAGGATGCCAGGGCTGATGGGATCAAAAGCTGCCGAGATCCTGGAGCTCCATCCTGAGCCTGCTGGAAGCCTTCCACAACTTACTTTTACTTTTATTAAATGTATATATCGCTCCCTCTCCCAAAGGACTCGGGGCGGTTCACAGCAAATAAAAACATACATAAATAACAAGTTAAAAACCAATTAAAATAATTATACAAGCTGAAAATTAAAATTGATTTAAAATTTAAAAAACCCACAATCAAATGAATTAAATTTAAAATATAAAATTCACAAATTTAAAATTTAGCCCTGAGGTATCAGGCCAGGCCAGCTAGCTGGAAGAGATGGGTTCCAAGGGGGACCAATGGCCAAAACTCCTGATTAAAAAGGCTTCTGGGGCTGCAGGCTGACCAGTCCCTCCACCACCTTCCCTGAAAAGACAAGGTGGAGACTGGACAAAATGTGTGCAATTTCATGGGTCCAGTTGGGCGGGGGGGGGGGGGGGGGCAGGAGAAATGGATTTAATGCCCAATCTCTCGCCCGTGAGGTCCGGTTCTTTCCCCTCTCCTCTCTTGCATCTCCATGAAGCCACCAGGACTCACCCAAAGGTCTGGACTTCAGGGTCAGCAGTATCACTGCCAGCTCCCCTCACCAGTCCAGGTCAGACTGGTTTGGAAGCCCAATCCCAGTGCCTGGAGGCCATGAGGGAGAGAAAAAGGCCAGCCGGCTGCTGTTGACCCACTAATTCTCTGCCTACTTGACAAGTGGCATCACCCTGGAAGGACATGTTTGTATCTCGGAGGGCCCCTTACAGCCTACTCGGAGCAGGGAGTGCTGACCACAGCAACTGCCACCCCTATCCCCACCCAGCTAGACCACTGCCATGGGCTTTCCAGGGGGCTGCCTTTGAAGATTGCTCTGAGCTTAGCATCTGCCGCTGAGAACAGCACATTACATGGGTCCTGAGGGCCACTCCCAAGGGCCCACACTGCTTGCCCTTTAAGCTCCAGGGAGCCATCTCAAATGCTGGGGTTCAAGCCTGGAGGGCTTGCAGGAAGCTCTCCCCAATGGAACCAGCGGCAGCAGTTCGACTTTGCCGAGAGAAGCTGTAGAGGCCCCCAATCCGAGCAGTGGGGGGCTGGGGTGGGAGGCACTGCCTTTCAGCAGCTCCCCTGGTCTTTGGCACCGTCTCTCACGCTGGTGGAATCCGCTCAGCCCTCCCAGAGATGGCTGGTCTTGATTGCTCTCTGCTCATCATTTCAAGATTTGTTAAACTCTCCTGGGTTTACTTAAGGATCTCCCATTTGTGCACTTTTATTGTATGCTGTTTCTAGTGCATTTTGAATTGTGGCCTGCCAAGGGTCCTTATGAATGTAAAGTAATAATGAAAACCAAAGTAATCATCATCACTGTCAACCTCTAAGTGTTGTAAGACCACATATTTTGGCAATTTTGACCAATCTGTATATTACATTTAAATTGGTGGGGATAGTGTACAACCACACAGGTGCCCAGGGCTTAGGGCACCAGAGAGTCCTAGCCAAGCATGGGCCAAGGCTGTGATGCAGTTACAAAAAAGCCAAATGTGATCCTTAACAGAGCATCGGGTTCAAGAGGATCACTTTTCCACTCTGGCCACCAGTCGGGTGGACCTGTAGTATCCAGTTCTGGGCTCACATTTTGAGAAGGAGAGACCCCACAGAAACAAGGAAGAGAGAACAAGAAAATGGGTGTTAATCACTTTATGGGCAGCATCTTCTTCCTTTTCTTCTCTGGAACCAAATATATTGTGCATTGCTGGGGGGTGTTGATGTGCATGCAGGACGTTCCTATAGAAAAGCGGGGTGGGGGGAGGACTGCTCTGGGCTGTGGTGTCTGGGAGGGCGGCGTCAGCTGGGACAGTCAGGCCCATTCGGCCTCAGGTAGTTTCGGAAGAATTGTTTTTCCTGCATTCCCAGACTGGATCTGGCCCATTTTTGAGTATTTTTTTTCTTTGCCCAGTTTCCCCCACCATGCCAAATTTGGCTTCCTTTGATTCTAGTGAATCAGTAGATTCAGAATTTATCTACTTTTACATGCATTCTTTCTAAACACCCATTGGTTTGGAAATCATCATACTGATCCCTGCCTGAAATTAGATAGAAAGTATTTGGCAATCTTAACAAGCACCAACTGCGAAGATGGATTGGGATGAGGGCAGAGGGGCTTCCTGTAAGACCCTTCTTCAGCTCCATTGTGTTTTCCCAAAAACATGTCCTATCCCCAAAATAAGACCTACCACTTTCCAATTTGCCCAAAATAAGCCCTTCTCCCAAAATAAGCCCTACTCAAGCGCCTGCACCCACCCACCCATTCCACCTGGTTGCTTGTGGTGCCGCAGCCGCAAAGCAAGATGGAGGGGCTGGAGCTGCCCCACATGCCCAGGACCAGCTTACCCCAGAGCCCCCACAGCCATATCCATGCCCTGACACCTGCCTCGCCTCGTGGCGACTCCATCAGCCCCATCCAGCAGGACCCTGCGTGGCTGCCAGTCCACTTCTGCTTGCTTGCATGGCTACAACAAAGCAGTAGACTGAGTGCTGTGGTGTTGTGGCCATGGCCCATGTGGGGTACATGGGGCAGCTCCATCTCCCTGCCTCTTGGCTTCATCCCCCTGCCTCTTGGCGGCAACACTGGCACACCAGTTGGCTTCCTGCCCCGCTGAGAGCAAGCAGAAGTGAGCCTCCCATATAAAGTACATTGAGGGGCACCCCCAAAAAATAAGTCCTAGTGCTTATTTTTGTGCCCAAAACAAAATAAGACTGGGGCTTATTTTCAGGGAAATACAGCAGGAGGGGACCTGAGATGTTCTCCCATTCTCTGAGATTCCTCTCCTGGAACCATGAGATTGTACCTTAAGCTGCAGTCCCAATTCAAGATGTGTTTTATATTGCTTTGACATTTGGTGATTGTTTTGCCTGGAAATTGCAGGAAAAAAGACAAATTCTACAAGGATTCACTCAGAAATCAGAATTCTTGGTGGGAGAAAACATAGTTAGGAGTATTTTGCCTGATAAGACACATGCGCGATTTCAGTTAGTGGCGCTCCCATGCACCATCGTCCCGAAGCTGCACAAGGCTTGTCTGCTTCAGCTTTAACTGATTTAGTGACAATGTGGTTAGGGACGGAGTAGGGAAGCCTCGCAGCAGAAAGGATTTCTGCCATGCAAATCTCTGCTGCATCCAAGCTGTTGCCTGAGGAAAGTCTAAGGGACTCGGACTCCTGACCACAGATGGAGCAGTGGGGGTCGCCCCAAATATGGCAAGGACCCTGTGGAAACCACATCTAATGGTGCAGCGCAGCCAAGGGGCGTCTCCGTCCTGCTCCACTACCTGCTGCTCAACAGACACCCTCCCCAAGAAGAATGGACCTTGATCTTAGGTGGGAAATGAGGTGCCCAGAAGGGATCCCCAAAGGCTCTGCCCCGCCCCTCTCTCTCCCTTTGCTGGAAAAGGCACCCCTCCCCCCGCCCTGCGCAGCTCTCCTTGGTGCTGAAAAGAGCAGCCGCTTCTTCTCGGTCCTCTTTGCCGAGGGAGGGTGGAGAATTCCCTTTCCTCCCACCAGAAGGACTTGCTGAGGGAGGGCTGAAGTCCATCGCACAGGCATTCCTGCTTTTCCTGCACTGGAACAAGGGAAGGGAGGACAACTGGCACACCAAGCAACTCGGGCCATCAGACAACCCTCAGACCTTTCGTTACACATTTTAACAAGCCACTTTGGAGGGGGCACATTGGATCAGATGACTAAAATCTTAGAAAACCCTTGGATTCCTCCGTCATGTTTCAAACTAGCTGTCTGCGATGGGCTTGAATCTGAGAGCCCTGGGGATGGCTGGTGATGCTGCTCTCCGCTAAGATTTCCCTGTGTGGCACAGGAGGGAAGAGTTCCTAACCCAGACCATAACGCCAACGCCCTCACTTAAATCTAAGAATGTGAATCTTCACATTAGAAGGAACATTAAAGATAAAACAAAAGAAGAACAATCTCAGTCACTAATATAATTTCATCTAAGCATGACTGAAGTCATTCCTGATTTCCTTCTCCCCATACAGAGACCTAGAAAGTAATGTGGAAATTAGGTGACCCCCATTTGTAAGTGGCAAAAGTGTGTGTGGGGGGCAGGCAGGAACATAATCTTGGCCCAGAGGCAGGGGACCTTGAGCCAAAGGGGAGGGTGACTCACCACCCTCTAAACCAGGGGTCTCCAACCTTGGCAACTTGAAGACTTGTGGACTTCAACTCCCAGAACTCCTCAGCCAGCAAAGCTGGCTAGATACTTACTGGGAATTCTGGTGGAAGCTTTTTATATCCAAAGGGCCCATGACAGCCTCAGAGGGGAGGGAGGAAGATTTTCAGGGAAACATCATTTTGTTCCTTGCTCTTTATTCTTTGGTCATGATGAGGGAGGAAGTTGTTAATTTCTTGCAACTGTTTGTGATGGGACGGACAACGCTTTGCCAGGATTGTCTGCCTACAACTATTTCTCTAAGTTCTTGTAAAATCCCAACTATGTCCTCAGGGGCAGTAGGTATCTAGCCAGCCTCTGTGTTGATTTGCTTCAGAATTTTCTCCAAGACTCTGACTGCATTCTGCATTCAGAATAGTTAACTTCAGATGCATTATGAAGTGCTTCCAGTGAGCAATCAAGTTTTATTTATAGAATTGAATTGCTTTTTTCTTCTCGTCCAAAGTATTCTGGAATAATTTTATCTGATATCAGCTGCCCAAACAGCAAGTAAAGCCTTGGGCTGCATCAACAAAGGGACAACATCAAGATCATGGGAAGTGATCGCCCCGTTCTACACCAGTGAGGCCACACTTGGAATATTGATCCAATTTTGGTCATCGTGCTACAAAAAAAAAGAGTGCAGAGAAGAGCAAAAAAGATGATTAGGGGGCTGGAGGCTTAAAACATATGAAGAATGGTTAAGGGAACTGAGCATGCCTGGTCTAATAAAGAGAAGGATTAGGATGACGTGATAGCTGTCTTCCAATACGAGGGGCTGTCACAAACAACCCTATTCTCCAAAGCATCTGAGGGCAAGACAAGAAGGTGGAAACTTATCAAGGAGATAACCAACCTAGAACTAAGGAGAAATTTCATAACGCTGAGAACAGTGAACCAATAGAACAGCTTGCCTCCTGGAGTTGTGTGTGCACCCTCTTTGGAGCTCTTCAAGAAAAGATTGGGCAACCCTCTCTCTGGGATGGAACAAAGACTCCTGCCTTGGGTTGGACTAGAAGACCTCCAAAGTCCCTTCCAGGTCTCTATTCTAAGCTTGATTCCATTCCCCACAAGGACGTGGACAATCCTTCCGTCTTGAGCATGTCCCTTAAACTATGAAAGTTCAATCTGACAATTCCATATTCTCCTCCAAACACCAAGGACAGGAAGCATCCCTAAGGGAGAGGTAACATCTCCTGATGCAGGGATTGCTATGCCCATTTTCTAATCCCATGGCCAGCAGCAAAAATAACCTGTAGATCATTGGTACATTATTGCTAAACTATTTATTTATT
>JAEANM010008282.1:0-17116 GCA_017656035.1 Myanophis thanlyinensis | reverse complement strand
TCCTGCTAGTAACTAGTTCAGCGGGCCAGATTAAAAAGCCCAACGGGCCGGATGTGGCCCGCGGGCCATAGTTTGCCCATGTCTGTACTAGATTGTCTGCTTTTAACCTAATGCAAAACTTTAATCATCATTCACAGAAGGAAACAGATACAGAAGCAATACTACTTTTTTTTCCTTTTTATGACCCTGAAATCCCTTTTATTGGGATGCAATTGGGGCAATTGAATGGAGCTGAGAATTTACTTGCCGGATGCCCTTCCTGACTCCTATGTGGAGTTTGCAGCAGATATTTTCTCGTTGTGCTCTGATAGAGACATATCTATTGCTGCCTAGGATTAAACTCTCAACTTTCCAAGTGGGAGGTGAGCATTTGCATCTCTAGGCCACCGTGCCACTCACAGAAGCAATAGTATACTTAACATTATTTTTTTGTATCGTATAAACCTTTTTTTAAAATTATCTATGGTTTGCCCTCCTTTGAAGACGGTTGCTACTCAGTAAGGCTTCCTTTTTCTCTTACCAACAATCTAATTTCACTGCAAAAACTGGGTCTTTGGCGGTGTTGCTTCCTGGGTTTGAATTGGAGCACAAAAATCATGACCCAAGATGACTTTTGGATGATTGTGGACCCAGTGGGGATGGAAAGAGTCTTGAAGATTCCAGTTCCCTCTGGAAGCAGTTGAAAAGTCAATGGGCATATCCATCTTCCTGTCAGTTTCATTTCTAAACATGCCACAATTTTAACTTTCACTTTTTCACTTTATTGTTTTATTTTGCTTTTCAGATTCTATCTGAAATTAGTAGCAGACAAAACTACTTTATTATAATACATTAACATAATGACTCTTTAGAGTTGTTGTTTTTATACCATTATATATTGCTCATGAGCAAGGATTTTGTAAAGCAGTCTTTATATGTTATGAACCTAAAATCTTCCACTTAAATCCAGTTTTCATTTGTTCTACATTTAATTTTCTTTTTTCTCTTGCTTATGTCTATTCATTAGGGTTTTTTTTCCTTTTCAGAAAAAAAATAGTACTCTAGATGTGACTTGGAACAAAGATAACTCATTAATTGAAAGTCACAGATTGCTTTTACTAGCTGACCTAATATGACAGATGTAAAGGCAATTTTTGTGCTATTAAATTGTTAATATGCATTTTATGATATGAGAAACATGCATCATTGTTGAAATTATATATAATATTATTGCAACTGAAGAGCTATATACTGTTAAGGGTCTCAAGTTCTTGCTGATTTCCAACATCTCCCTCATTATGTCAACATACCCTTGAAAGTGTTCATAACATTGCTTATTATCAAAGTGTTTATAAATTGCTTATTATGCCTTAATAGCTGAGATTTTAAATCATTTTAAATATACTTAAGCTATAATAAATTTATCATAGAAACCAAATGAGGGGGGGTTATATTTAAAGAGAAAAATCCTTATTGATTTCTACATTTTATTGATTTAGGAACTTTCCTAACATCAAAACCCGGAAAGATGGTATAGCAGATACTAAAATAATTCATTTGTAAACCTTCTGAAGATAAGATTGCTAAGCATAATTCTGGATACCCATTTCCACAAAGATATTGACAGATTGGAATTGATTCAGGGAAAGGGGAAAAAGTTAACACAGAGACTTGAAGTTATGCCCTATTTGAACTTCTGGGGGAGGAATTGCAAACTGAAGACAACTCTGTAAATGCATTGTAGCAAAGGCCAAGAAACTATAAGTAGGATAGTTCCTTAGAACCACTCCAGATAAGGGTGGGAGATTACCCACGTGTGCTCTAGTTGGCCGCTTCCTGCAAGGGGACTGTAGGTTTGAACATCTTGGGAGATGACAAGATTAGTCATCTTGATAACAACCGTGAAGGAGTGTTTTAGAGAACATTAAATTCTCAAATCTCACTTCCTAATCATTTTCAAGAATTGCTCATTAACTACGTTTAACTGCTAGAGAACTTTGGACTAATAAGTCTGAAAATGCCAGGTAAGTCTTCAAGTCCTCTTGAATGAAATAAAAAATTAATCATAACTTAAACGTAATAAACTTCTCAAACTTAAATAATGTAAGCTTAGTCAACCTTAAAAAAATGTAATGGATTTTACTATTATAATCAAAATTCTTAATAAAAAATATAAAATTCTTAAAATAAACACACACAAACTAAGGATCCCACTCAGTGAATTATTGGATCATATTTTATAAACAACAAAAAAGATACATTCAATCATCAACTATGTATGTTTTATTTACTGCATTTTAATGAAGGGGTGGGGGAGCATGGCTGGCTCAGGAATTCTGGGAGTTGAGTCCACAAGTAAAAAAAGAGCCATGGTTCTCCACCCCTTCTTTAATGCAATGAAGCTCCAAAGAGTTCCATCATTGATACTTGAGATGGTATCCTTTCTCTATATAGCTGCAATTTTATTTGTATGGCTATATTGTTATTTTTTGTTTATGTAGCTTCCAGGCATGATTATATTTTTAACTACCATAAGTATTACTTTTATTAAGATACTGAACTATTCAGTGATGCTTGTCTTAAACCACACACACACACATTGAATGTTTGCTTGTGAAGGACTTTAAAATATAGCAAATATGCAACCATATAAATGTCAGTACCAAAGTGGGCCAGAGAAGTTCCAAACCAATTTTATTCAAAGGGTGTAAACAAATTCTTACAGGTTCATGTAAGAGCAGTAACCCAAGTTGTGTAATTTTAAGCCATAAAATTGAATTGCAGCAGATTGTATTCAATGAAAAATTGACCTCATACAAAACAATACTAAATTATTGTAGCACCCGCCACCATCGCACAAATAGGAACAAAATGAATATAGAGAAAATGTGCTGTGTATTTCCCCCACATAAATATAATGTGAAAGTGTTTCAATAAGAGTATTAGTATTATTGTATACAGAAATATTAAAGAATACAAAACACAATCTGCTGTAAACTTTAAAGAATATTTAATAAGCTTTTTAAAAAATAATGTATAGCTTTATTTTTCCTATGAGGTGCATGAAAATATACCATTCCTTTTTGCTGCTGCAAGAATACCCAAGGAACCAAGAAAAACTACAGTGGATAGTAACAGGTAACATTAAAAAAAGTAGTTATATGAAAACTGGAATATGAAAAGAAGTAGAGCCACATAATAAAAACATTTTGTAAAATGGAGAGCAACATTTACAAAACTGTAGATGGGAGATACAGAGAACCTCCAATCTCTCTCATCATCGTTAGAACTTTGGGAATTCTTCACGTTATGTTTTATACATTTTCTATGTGCTTATCTAGAAATACCAAATGATTTGCAAATATATACATAGCCATGAGTAGATGGTTACTGCAAATCTCTGAACTCTAAACCGGATGTGACTTGTATCTGAATAGGTAACTTGCCTGGGACTTCTAGTTGGATTTTCAGACTTGAGAGGTTGAACATCTGAAGGCGCAACTAGGCTTTGTGTGGTGGTGGAGATCAGGCAATGGCCAAAGCCATTCATGCTCTTGTCTCAGAATGTGCTTCTATCTTAAACAGATTGTCTTTTGTAGGGTAACTATAGCAGATAAATGCTGTGAAGGAAAAACACTTGGGTGGCAATTTTTAAAGGGACGAAACAGCTGAAAAGAGCAGCGTCTTTCTCTCACCCCATGGTTTTCCTGTTGTTGCTTTGTGTGTGTGTTTAAAAATGTACAGGATAAAGCCAGGGATGGATTGATGCTTTGTCACACCAAGAGTTGAGCTTTAGTCAAGGGTATCCACTGTAGCAAACTCATGTTTGCCTGACATAATCTGGAAAACAGCTTTCAAGATTTGAAGGCTTGTGCATCAGTTTGGGGTATAGATCTTCCACTGAGATCTATGGCATTTCATGCAGGACATACAGTGAATAAGTTTGCATGTCATTCTTGGTCTTTTTAAAAAACAAAACAAAACCTGGATTGCTACATACTGTTGTTCCGGTGCTGTTTAAGTAGACTCTTAGTACATTATTAGGAAACTCTAATCCAGCCTTTTCTAAATGGGTGCCTTCCAGATCTCTGGAGTTCAAAGTCCCATCATACTCCACTTGCATGAAGGTTGTAGTTCAGGATAACTGGAGTTGCCCCATCTCTAGTGATCCCAATCCTGGTGTCCTCCTGAAGCCGTTGATGGTGGTTGTGTTGACTGGAAACTCCTGGGAGTTACTTTGTGCTATCAGTAACATTATCACACAATTTTAAAGAAGTCTTTATGCTCTGATTTCTAAGGTGCGTGTTCTTCCATAGCATATGTGGCAAATGTTACCTTTTAATACGGCAAATTGAAAGATCCTAACATAATGTGCTAGAAAAACCATATTGTAGATTAGAAACCTATTATTTCATCTGTGCTGAACCTTCCTTCTTCCTGCCTCCCCCCCATAGGTAATAAATCTAGGTCGCTATTAATAGCTATTTTACAGTATATTAAAGCACACATTATTTTAGGAATATTCACAATAGACAAAAGACACATTCCTAGCAAGTAAGACAGAAATATAAACTCACATCCTTAATTTGCATTGACTTTAAGTCTTTGGGCTGTGAAACAAAAAATTAAGCACCCTGGACCCAAACCTGAACCTTTAGGGGACAGGCTCCATAGCCAATCCTAAATGGTTTTGGTCATATTATATGTTTAAAGCCTTGTGCTTATATTATATTATATTAAAAGGAATTGCACTGGCTTTTTGAATGCTGTCTGGAATACACGTCACTAAAGAATTAGTAAAGTATCACAAGCATTTCCTTCTTTCATTCGGACTTGTAAAAATTGCTTACTGTTGCTTATTTGGGCTTAATTATTTTTTGCCCTAAGAAAACCTCCCCAAACCACCAAGCAGGGATTTGAGCTGACCGATTAATGAAGCATAATGAGTATACAGTAGTCTGTTGTGTTAGCTACAGGTACCTAGTATGATGGCTGGTGATGGTTTCCTAAATTTGTTTGGTTTCTGTGTTACAGGCAGCCAGGATTTGCTTTAGCACCAAGGTTTTCCCAATGTGTAGAAGGAGGAAGCTTCTGATAAGCAAGTAATTCCCCATGGTATACAGTCTCAGTTCCCCTCATTTCAATGTAAAGGCTCTCTATGTTGCATTCGATCCTGTACACTTTCTTTTAACAGCTTTAAAGAAAATTGTCTTAAGTATTTTATTATACAACTATGTTCCTTGGATTTTCAGCACCTGCCTTTGTCATGACAATGTCCTGTGAATCTCTCTGGATAGTGTGATGGTGATTTAGGCTTCCTATGAAGATATTTAAAGTTACTAACATGATGGTGGTTTTTAGGTTAGTGTTACTCAATAGGTGTTGAATTGTTTCTATTGCCAGCATGTAGAAGGGAGATTGGAATCTGATGCTAGATATTTAGGTGATAGACAGTATCCTGAAAAGAGGTTCCAATTATTTAACAACAGCAACAAAGTTGTCTTTCCATTAATATTAATCTCCTGAAATAAAGTCTTAGAAATCAGAGTGGCCTCTCACGTATTATTAGTGATTAAAACAGCTTATAGACTTAATAAATAATAAGGTTAACTATGAAAACATTACTAGCTGGTTCAGTTTGGGTACTGAAAATAAAAACCCCAGTTTAGAATTATCTTGGCCTTCTAAACTCAAAGATCCAACAAGTGTGAAGCCTACCTATCCTGTTGTGATGTTGCAGAAATGGCAATGAATGGCCAGCATATACACAATAGACAGCAAGGCTATTCATCTAGATTCCCAAGCTGTGAAATACTTGTTACTGTTTGTCCTGTAAAATTCAGGAAGCCTTTGAGGTTATTGTTTAACTATTGAGCTTTGTTATTAGTGTCTTTCTTTTTGAACCACGATTAAGAAATGGTTAACGCCTACCTATTCCCTGCTGAGATTCCTGCTCACTTCTGTGACTTAATTCTGCTGAATCACCTACTTTTATTTGTATAAAGGGGATCTTCAGGAGTACTTTAATATTTTTAGAACTCATCTGTTACTTTTAGAACCTATGTTTTATTCGTATTGCCTTATTTTATGATAACGGTCTTCAGAGATGACAATCTAAAAGCTGTCAGTAGGTGTGCTTGTAAAACAGTCAAAGGTAATGAGCAATGACAACTAACAGCAATGGAATTTCAAAGTCACTTTTTGTTCCTGTATAGGGGAAAGAAGCAAAACCACAGAAGAATTGGAAAATAACACGTACGTTATTGCTTAAAGTCATACTTGTCCATTGTATGCACATTTAACAGGACAAGAGGAATCGAAGGAGTCAACTGCAAGGTGGAATAGGAAATTCTACATATTTGTCATAACTGGCCCCTGCTGGACTCTTCACTCATATAAGAATTCAAATAGGCAATATGTTAATTGATAAACTTACAGCAGTGTTTCTCAGTCTTGGCCACTTTAAGATATGTGGATTTCAGCTCCCAGAATTCCTCAGCCAACTATTGCTGGTTGGCAAATTATGGATGTTGAAGTCCACACATCTTGAAATTCCAAGGTTGAGAAACATTACTCTGGAGCAGGGGTCTCCAATGCCTGGGCACCAGACAGCACAACTGAAGGGGAGCAGCAGGTGAATGAAACTGCACACACATGGGATCTAGGTTTTGTGCTCCTGGTGCCAAACAGGTTGGGGAGCACTTCTGTAGAGCATGGGCACCAGTTGGTCTAGTGGTCAAATCCTAACCTATCCTAGTTCTTTCTTAAGTTACAGCCCTGAGGTAGCGCTTCTTTACAAAAAAAAATGATAACGTTCTAGATTTCCTATCATAGTCAAGATATTGTCACACTTCATGTTTTTTCTTTCTATATTAAACATTTGTATTGAAGCTATTTATACAGTTTATAAATGGATAATACTGTATCCTAAATTGGCTGCTTTGTCTTCAATCAAGTTTATGTGTCAGATGTAAGATCACCCCCCCTCACATTGCACAGAATCATGAAACTTTAGCTTTGCAGAGGGACATCTTACTTAAGGATGTTAGGTTTTACTGATATGGTTGGCTTTGATTTTATATGGTGGACTGACTCTCTTTTTGCAATTGTAAACTTTCATTCTTATATACTTCAAAGAGCTATGCATATCAAACCTACAGGCCTCAACACAGAGTTGCATAGGCTTGTCTTCCTTTTTTTGGAAGGGGGTACTTTTGAGTCAGTCTTTACCCCTGGTGGCTGCCTGGACAAGTCTCTGCAGGTTTCTTCACAAGAATTCAGAAGTGGTTTGCCATGACCTACTTCCTTGGTCTGAGACAGAGCGACTGGCTCAAAGTCACTCAGCTGGCTTTGCTTCTATGGCAGGATTAGAACTCACTGTCTTCTAGTTTCTAGCCTGGTGCTTTAACCACTGTGCCAACCTGGCTCATTAGCTTCCATTACTGGAAAAATAAACAATGACCTACTGTACATAAAAGGATGGGAAAAAAGGAAAGGGCTGAATTAATGTCCCGTTGCTTTTGTTATTATTATTATTATTATTAGCAGAACTGAAGGGAAGGGAACTGTGTTTAGATGGCCTCTGAGTGGACTAACAATGTATACCCACCGGCCTTAAGTTCTGCTTGGATGCTAAGATCATGAACACCATATTCATGATCAAGAACAATTTCCGTTATGATAGCCACAGTTAGTGATATATCATTTGATATAACAGTTGTAAGCATAGCCTTACAACTATGCAATCTAAGTCTAGTCAATCTTCTGTCAGCATGCAGGTATTAATACACATTAGTGCTCACCTACAATGATAATCTGCTCATTTTATTGATATATGATTTACTAAAGCAAGACAGATACAGCTGACCCATCAAGCATTTTGATCTAAATCTTCATTGTTGAGATGGAGAGCAGATAGCCTATGCTAGCCTTTCATTAGCCTATTTGTTATAAGCAGTAATGGGAATGTGCTTGAAAATCTTTACCTGCATGTTCTTCTATGTATATTAAGCTAGAGAAAAGAAAAAGTTGAAATGAATGTCTGTTTAAAACCTTTTTGGTTAGTGGGGAATTTCTTCAAACCTCCCAATTCCTTCTTGGAATAATTTGTTTCTTTAAAAAGCAGCTACAAAACATGTTTACAGCATGGACTTTTTTCCCCTAGTGAATCTATCCTATTTAAAGGTGAAAATATGACAAAGCAAATTAAGGAAAAGGCAAAAAGATGAAGGGGCCAACAACAGAAGGGAAACAAAAAGGGACATATGGGACACCAAAACTGGAATGACACTTAAAAGAAAACCCAGAGGATAGTGACAGAAACGTGATTACATATTTGCTGAAGAATAAATCTGTTTGGTGCAATTGCTTGTTTCTCAGTGGCCTAAATTTCTTCCCCAGGAGATCTTTCCATTTGACTCCATGGTCCCGTGGAATACAAAGGAAGAGAAGACTGGTGTGCTTTGTTAGGCAGCTGCTAGAATTGTCAGTGTGTATCTATATGGATGTATTCAGACTTTAGTACCTGAACATTATTATACTGATTTAAGAGTAAGCATTCCAGTTCTGTTTACAGCCAGATCGGACCTGACATCTGAAACCCTTTCTTCATGCTTTCCCCAAAGACTTCTCATTCTGTGACACCATTTTGAGAGTCCAAAGCATGCTCCTGGGCCAAGGTGCTAAGCTGGCTAAATCCAAATACTAAGGAATGGCTGCTCCACATCCTCTCTATCATTATGAGAAAGGGCTCCCTGTACTTTAAGGATTGATGAATAGGGCATTTCTATTTGTCAACAGCTGCAGAGATTAAACTCCACCTCGAACTAAACCACAGTCTGTGCGAAAGAGAGCCTCTTTCTTTCTTTCTTTCTTTCTTTCTTTTCTTGCCATTTAGAGAGAAGAATTTATTTTGTCGGAGCAAGTCTGAGTTCCACGATGATACCGTTTGAGAGGTGTGACAAAACTAGGGTGATCCACAATTTTTTCCATAGAGGATTATACAGTTTATTTTACATAGAAAAATTATGACAACAGGATGGAGGGTCCTCTCTTTCGTCTTGTGGAGAGGTGGCTGACGGACTCTGAAGATGATTTTTATGCACAGTAGGTGTCTACCTTGACAACCTGACAATACATGGTCATTGCAAATGTCAGTCCAAGAATCTGTAGATAGAAAAATCATTGTTAGGATTAAACAGCATGCAATTTTATATCTGCTCTTTAATGACATGCATGGTTGCACGCTCCAGATGGAGTAATGAATTTCCCAGGGTACACCAATCCTACATTAAGCAGTTCTGCATAATCAACAGGGCATACTCAATTTGGGGCTTACCTAATGAAAAGCCAAAGGAGAGTTACGAATATTTTTTTCACAATCAAAAAGAAAAGGGAGGAAAGAAACCTGGATTGTAACTCAATTGTAGCTTAATTCAATACTGATTAAAAAACCAACCCTTTAGATTAGATAATTTGGGAGAGGGCAAACACCTCTCTCCTTTCTAACAGAATAACAGAGATAGAAGAGACCTTGGAGGACTTCTTGTCCAAACCCCTGCTCAGGCAAGAAACCCTGTATCATTTCAAACAAATGGTTGTCCAATCTCTTCTTAAAAAACTCCAGTGTTGGAGGACCCACAATTTAATTAATTGTTTGATTAATTGTTCTAACTGTCATCCCAAATGTGCTTTTTCTAAAGGCAACTGGAATTTCTTCTTTGAAGACATTTCGCTTCTCATCCAACAAGTTTCTTTAGTTCTGACTGAATGAGAAGTGAAACCTCTTCAGGAAAAACAAAGAAAGTCTTGTTGCCTTTTGAAAAAGCCACTTTGGGACAACCATGACCTGGATGATTGAGAATCTCCACAGACATTTGTTCTAACTGTCAGGAAATTATTTCTTAATTCTAGGATGGTCCTTGATTAGTTGCCATCTATTTTTATCTGGAGAAGTCTCCTGCAAGTCCCTTGGACTGCAAGGTGATCAAACCAGCCAGTCCTAGAGGAGATCAACCCTGACTGCTCTTTAGAAGGCCACATCCTGAAGATGAAACTCAAATACTTTGGCCATCTAATGAGAAGGAAAGACTCACTGGAGAAGAGCCTAATGGTGGGAACGATTGAGAGCAAAAAAAGAAGGGGATGGCAGAGAATGAGGTGGCTGGATAGAGTCACTGAAGTGGTTGGCGTGAGCTTAAATGGACTCCGGGGGATAGTAGAGGACAGGAAAGCCTGGAGGAACGTTGTCTATGGGGTCGTGATGGGTCAGCCACAACTTCGCAACTAACAATAACATTTTTATCTAGCTTGGCTATCTATGCCATTATTTTGCTTGGGCATTCTGCTTCCTCATGGACTTTCTGACCAGGGAAAAGAGTATTTTTGGGGCAACAAGTTAGGCTAAGTGTTGATTTCACCTGTAGGCATTGCCAAAGGACATCTGAACCCTCCATATTCTATCTGCCAAGCTTTCTCTTCCGTTTTTTGCCCATGTACAGAAGAAGTAAGGACTTGTGCTGTATGGCCTGTCCTCCTCTTTACTCTGTTCTGTGCAAAGTTATGCTTGGGTGTGTCCATTATGTTTTATAGACTTGCTCTTGTGTGAGTACTATAAATAATCTGCACAGGACTGCATGCTACCAAAAGGCGGATGTACAGTAACTCCGTTAGCTGAGAAATCCTGGGAACTGAAATTTTCTGAAGCATGTTATGGAACTCAAATAGAGAATGGCTAGCTCTGTATCTAATTTTCATTTGCTACTATTTTCTGGGAAAACCATGACAAATAATCAGGTATAAAAATAACAGAGGATTACAAATTAGAAATGTATTTTATCTACGCTAATTCTGGAGAGTTGGGCATAGTTAAACCCACTGATTTCAACAGGATTACCGTCCTTAATTCTGTATTAAATTGTAACATTAATTTGGAGAGGGGGAAAAATCCTACAGCCCTACAGGATTAATTCTAAATGATGATGACAAGTTTACATCACTGGGGCTGTAAGTTAACAACATATTTGCCCGGTTTGGCTCAAATGTGGTACAATATAAGCGGTTTTAATCACAGTTCTTATTTGTTAATTTTAAGCAGCTTTATACTGTTCTTAGGATCTCAGAACAACTTTCTGAGGATTGGAGGAAAAGATTTAAAGTGTAAGAGGCAGTGAAGTGATCAAGTAAAAATATGTTAATTACTGAACAGCCCTGTTTTCAAATACAAATTCATTATGAGGGATTACAAGGGCAGTTTAGGTTAAAGCACAATAACTCAATTACTATTCCCCATTAATGTAAGCTTAACCAACTTTATATAGAAACCATTGCTATTTTATATCATCTAATTAAACCAAGGAAGGATTCTTAAACACCCATGACTTATTGACATTTGCATGTCTCCATATAAAGCAGGAGAAAACAAAACAGTATTCAACATAAAGAAGACAACTTTTCTTTAGATCAATCTTTTTGCAGTTCTATAGGTGGGCTACAATCCCGGACCAATTTATCAATGAATAAATTCAATGGGATTTCCTTTTGAGAACGATTTACAGGATTTTGCTATTAATACAAGATTATATTTGTGAAAAATAAACTGAGCTGCATTTAGATCCTTCACGGTGGTAAGTAAACAGAAAGCACACAGGAAATACCTGAACCAATGCTGTGCACAATCCAAAAATTCCAACCGCTAACAAATTCTCCTGAAGCCATAATTTCACTGTTTCGTAGCAAGGCTAGAGGGGAAGAAAAAAACAACATTATGTTATAAGGAAGCCAATGACCTAAGGAGAACCTACAACTCCTATCAAACTTGGTAATCGGCAGTGTCAATTTAAACTTTCCAGTGGAGATGAAAAGCATCTCTGGGGACTTCCTTGCAATGAAATATGTCTTTAAAGGCCTAGAAAAACTGTACAGCTGACGATCAAGCAGATACTCTGTACAAGATTCATTAACAAAAGAAAAGAAAAGAAAAAAGAACAAAGCCTGCTTCTCATGGATACCCTACAAATCAGACTGCTGTGTTTCTAAACTGAATAGTAAATCTCAGTGCTTTAAACAGAAATGCTGAGCAAGAATGTGAGAAGGCAATTATAGACCAATTATTGCTTAAACAAATCATTACCCAAATGCTTCACCTTGCTTTCTAGCAACTACAAAGTAACCAGATGACATTACATTTGTTCTAACATGTTAGTCCCAGTGTCAGTATGTCAAATTTTAGCACTGATAATTTCCTAGGAGGATTTGTGGGGCCTGACTCATAAAGACAAGAGTTTTTAAAATAACAGTTGAACCAACAGTAGGATTTGCTTTTACTTTTGATACATTCTTGTGACAGATCACCTTGGACTTATTTTTTATCAGCATAGGATAACTTTTTGAGTATGCTCATGCGGGGTTTGGTTGAACTTGATTCTGCGAGCCCAATACTCTATCCACACTCTGGTAACTTCTTGTACACCTGGGTGGATTCCAGAGTACTTTTTGAATGCAAAGATGTTCCCTCAAAATGACGCTTTAGGGTACTGCACACAAGAATGGCTAGACACAACAGCAGCTTTTTCCCGAACGCCATCACTCTGCTAAACAAATATTTCCCTCAACACTAACTATTTAAGTCTGTATTATTATTATTCTCATCATTCCATCACCCACCCTCCCTATGACTATAACTTGTTGCTTGTAGCCTTACGATTTATATTGAGTATTGTTTCCTAGTACGATTTGACTGCTTATTTGTACCCCATGACTATCATTAAGTGTTGTATCTTATGATTCCTGATGAATGTACATTTTTCTTTGTTGTACCCTGAGAGCATATGCACTGAAGACAAATTCCTTGTGTGTTCAATCACACTCGGCCAATAAAGAATTCTATTCTATTCTGTTCTATGTTCCTTGGGAAATATACTGGTTTTTTTCCCTGTAGAAAACCTCTAAGTACTAATTATTTCATCAGAGTTACTTTACCAGAGATTATCAGAGTCTGCTGTGATAACAGGCCATTTGATGTCAGCCACCACTACAGATCGGATGTTGTGTGTGCAATCTCCTGAACTGGCAACATAAAACTAGGCAGCACTGTCTTATACTGTAAAGTCTTGTTTTCTTGTTCCTGGTCTCATCTTGGGCACATTCTGCGAGATGCTAACATTTGATCCTAAGAGTCACGGAATGGGATTCTATCTCAATGCTGCCCCCACTTCTCTGGAACTTTTATACACAGACACAGATCCACTACAAGGGTGTCAAACTCCATGAATGGGAAAAATGTCATGAAACATCATAGGAAGGCAATGTGATGCGACGGATTTGACACTTATGCACTAATAGGAAGGAACTTCAATCCCAAAACAATACTTGAAGATTGTTGGATCTGAAAAGGAGAAGCATAATCAGAAAAAAACAGCTATTCCTTCCTCTGGAGAACCTTTGGTTACAGTGAAAGCAGCCTTTTTATTTATGGAATCACATGGGCTGGGCTGGCGGTTAAATAAACAATAGAGAAAGTCAAGACTTTTAAATATCTGGGGATTGTTTTCTCTGCTATATATGGGCCACTGAAAATATCCTGCTGATTATGTTACCCTAAACACACAAAAAACATCATTGGCTTTATCATCTTTCTACTACTTCAAAGGAGCTTACCATATGCCTGCAGCAATTAGAGTCTTTATGGCCAAGATCTGATCCCAGCTCCTTTTTGGATTTCAGTTGGACCCCTACAGATCATTCCTTTCTCTTTAAGGAGTTCCATCCAACTTCTTGAGATCAATTTTTCAAGTACCTCATTGTGTTCTGAACATGATGGTTTGTTGTGAAGATGTTGGCTTATTTAAAATATTCATTTTCTCCTATTGGCTTAAGATCCCTTTTATCAGTTGGCTTGGTCCTTCTAATTATGACCAATAGCTTTTAGTCTTCCTAATGCTAGGCCGGATTGCAACTGTATGGCTTTTCATGGCCATCCATCACTGTAGCCATGGGCTATGAACACACACCATCTGATCTTAAACAGTGGACCACTGATTTAAATCTGCAAGCAATTTATGAGGTCTACCTAGAAACATCTTCCTAAGTCACTGAACATCTGCTCCAGCTAACCAGATTTCTTAGTCACATAATGACTCTAAAATTTTAGAAGGGCTTTCACCAACAATGTTTGTCTTTTTTTATCCTAAATAATTTAAGATGTTCTTCTTTTAACTGCTACTGAATTACTAAATAAAAATTGATTATTTATGAAATAGCTACTCAACATTCTAGTGCATATAAGAAGAGTATTTTAATTTTTACAACGATCAATATTCAGCAAATATTGTTTGGAAAGAAACAACTGCAAGGAGTTCACTATTAGGTTACTCATGCAGTATATTAGGCACTACCATTTAAGATGGCTGCTAGCTGTCATAGCAATTCAACTTATTTTCAGTGACTGTAGAACATTTAGACAGGTATTCTCATTTTGCCTTTATCATTCCTATCAAAGATACTTTGAAATATCCTTGCTATACATCAACTTGGCACTGAACTGAGGAAAAGGGGCAGTTTCAAAAAATCCTGGAGTTAGGAGGAGTCATGTAGGCCCTCAAGTCCAACCTCCTGTTAAATGCAGAAATCTATATTGTCAGCAATTGAAAAAGAATAATCTGCATGCTCCAAAGGTGCTTTTTCAAAAGGCAACTGGACTTTATTTTTACTTTTGAAAAAACACCTTTGGGACAACCATGACCTGTATGACTGAGATTCTCCATAGACAATAGTCTGCAAACCTACAGTATGCAGTGAAAGAAACTACTTAGGAAGAAACAAAGTAGAAAAACAAACCACAAGGGCAAAATAAAGATTTTATATACTATCCCTGTGCTCCCAAAGGTGCTTTTTTTTTTTCAAAAGGCAACTGGACTTGGTTTTTTCCTTGAAGATGTTTCGCTGCTCATCCAAGAAGCTTTTTCAGCTGTTCTTCAACTCAGAGCTGAAGAAGCTTCTTGGATGAGAAGTGAAATGTCTTCAAGGAAAAAACCAAGTCCAGTTGCCTTTTGACAAAAGCACTTTTGGGACAACCATGACTGAGAATTTCCATAGATATATCTCTATGACTGAGAATTTCCATAGATATATCTCTATGACTGAGAATTTCCATAGATATATCTCTGTACTCTCCTTCACCACCACTTCATTTCAACCCCCCCAAATTTCCTTTCCCTCTTTCTTTTCAATCGATCTGCCTCTCTATCACTTTGATTCTTGCACCGTCCTCCACATCTCCTTTTGCTCCTTGCTATATTTTTATTCTCTGCTTGATTCCTTTTGCTCCTTGTGATATTCTTGCTTCCTCTGTCTTACGTGCAACTTTGTACAGGACTATGTCTTCAAGTGTATTTCACTGTTTACATTTGATTTAATTAAAATTGCCCTCCCCATTCTACCTTTGCCTGCCTGATTTGGAAGTGTATCCCTCTACGTGCCTTTCACAAGCATCTGCAACCTTCAGATTACTAGGAGTTGCCTTGGTTCATGTTCTTGAGTTCTGTGTTTTTACTTTTCCTACTGACACTTAAAGCTGAGCTACTTATTAAGACTCTTCTCCTCTTGGTTCGTTGTCTGAGAAGTATGCCAAATTAGGATGAATGAGTCAGAATAGCCTTTCTGATAGATGTTTAGTCACCCTTAAAGATGGGCACAACAGCATGCAGCAAAATGGCATTTTTCTTTCATTAGTAGATTCTAAAAACTCGAGCCTTCTTAATCGATTCATGATTTACATTTAATACTCACAGCTTTCCACCAGGTCCCTGGGGAATGAAGACCACAGTTTTCACTAAATTCCAAGCAGCATGAATCTGGCACCCGTGTGGTATTGTACACTTCAAACCAGTCCGTGTAGTTGGAGACACCACAGCATCTGAACTGGAGGGGAATAAGAGAATTACAAGTCACCTTAGTCAAGAGGCCTATTTAAGGATCAGGTTCAGTGGGCCCAGCATGCCAGAACCTTCTGGACTGCACATCTGGAAAGAGGAAGTACTACACCTTTTATTCAAGTTCATTCATTTCTGAATAAAACATTGTGTAAATTTCTCCAGATTTAGCTCATTTATCTGAGAAAGTCAAGAGTCTCCCAAATCCATTACACACAGTCCTCCTTTAATGACCCTAATTGGGACTTGAATTTCCACCACTAAGTAAATGGGCATTAGGTGAAACATCACATGACTACACTGCTTAGTGATGGCAGTTCTGATAGTCTTGGTTGTGGTCCTTATGCCAGAATCACACTGTTGTTAGTCAAGGATCTCACACTTTTCCTGCCCTGTTGCAGTTACTTCCACTTCAACTCCTCCCAGTCTCCTGTCTCCCTCCATCTCAGCTCTTTTGGTCACCCTCACTCTGATCTTCAACCCCACTTCCCTGCACTCCATTGCCCCTGCCATCCAATGACATCCCCAGGTGACTTTTGCCATCCTCTTCCTCCTGCTGCTGAAAGAATGCCCACCCTTCATAAACTGGTGATGTGCAGCCTCAGGAGGGCCTCAAAGCCTTTGGGAGGACCTCATGAATTGCCAGACTGGGCAAACCTTGTCAACAGTGGGAAGCAGATGGTAAAAGTAAGCTGGGGGCAGTGAAGGGTGGTAGGTTGGCACAGTGCAGGACTGTGGGGCTGCAGGGCAAAGGCCAGGGCAGCAACGGTAGAGTGCAGGAAAGCCACAAGGGCACAGATGGGGAGGGTATGAGCAGGTAGGAATTTAAGTGCAACCTGCAGTCATAATTGAGAGCAGGCTGCCAAGCTCTTGAATTTTGATCACATAATTGTGGAGATATTGTAACAGCCGTTAAGTACAAGGAGTAATTGTAAACATTCAGTACCTTTGTAACTTCAAACAGCTGCTGAACAAAAGGTCATGAACTGAGGACCATCTGTATTGGTGACTCAGTTTCCTTGTTATATCAGAGAGCCCAGGAGCATCAGAGACCTCTATGTCTCTTTACATCCATTGTAACATGAGAACCAAACATCCAAGGGATAACAATTGCATAAGAGGAAGGTCACTTTTGTTAGGAATGTAAATCTAACAGTTGGGTTGACAATATATTAACCAGGATTGTTACTTTAAGTACTGTAACTTTA